>JAWRVF010001803.1:0-41565 GCA_036785485.1 Physcomitrellopsis africana | reverse complement strand
TAGTATAATGATAGCTAGAATATAGGATTTAGAGTGATAGATTATACGGTGAGGAGGAAAGTGAGCGACTAACGATGGGGCTCAGAATTGCACCCGGCCACTCCTCCTTCCCTGTAAATCTAACTTACAGATAGGATTAAGTTTTGTATAGTCCGGTTCCAGATTAGTTCTTTCTGGAATTCGACCTAATCCGGAGTACTTCTAGATCCGGAAGTTTTCCGGATCCGGAACTATGAGATTCTGGAATTCCGAAAAGTCTCAATTTGGGCGGATTTGTAGGATCTGGTCCTGCTTATTCCGATCTGCTCAACCTAATTTTAGTTGGTTAGTTTTAGTACTTAAGGACTGAACTCAAAGAGTTCAGCCACTCATCTTTTCGCTCTTAGTTGTACTCCCTTCTTTGTTAATATTTTTACTTTCCACATGAAGCGTGTGTTGAGGGGTGTTTGACAGGAGAAGAGAGTGAGTCCGTTTCAAGTGGGCGTAGTCTGCCCAAGCTTCCTTCTTTTTAAGTTTGATAGTTGATGACCTGGGTCATGCTTTCTTTCTGAGTAGGGGATCAGGGATCGTAGAGGAAAAGATCAGGGAGGATTGACTCCTGACTCCCGGCTGCGTTCCGGTTAAGGCGGGTTCCGGAAGATTCTGGAATTCCCACATACCCTGGTCGAGTCCAAGAATCATCAGAAGAGAGCTAAATCCGGATGATCGTCCTGTAGACACTAGGGAGGGTTGGCGGACTCACCACTTGGTAGATTCTTCCCAGAGTGAATCTTGTTAGGCGTAGTTTCTTTCTCCGAGATTCCGGGTGAGTGATTTTGCATCGTACCCTCTGAGGCGTAGGAGATCAGGGTCGTGGAAGAAAAGATCAGGGAGGATTGACTCTTGACTCCCGGCTGCGTTGCGATTGAAGCGGATTCCGAGAGAGTCCGGAATTCCCACGCACACCCTGGTCGGATCCAAGAATCTCCGGTGACGGGAAAGTGTTTGCGTTCAGGTTATCCGATGATGAAGGAGTAGGAACAATTCCGGAGAGTTTACCGAGGGAAGTGTCGTTGTAATATAGTAGGACCCTTGTGTGACCTGCATCCGGAATCTATTCCGGATGTTGTGAAGGTGTCCGCCCCTCATTCTCATTGAGTAGATAGGATAGAGTGGTAGTGAAAGTGGGTGTCCAGCCACTATAAGTCACGGGAACAAGTGGCTTTCCGGCCACTACATAAACATTCCGGAAACCTCTCTGAGGAGTAAACAGAGATTAAACCAAACTCACTTTATGACTAGAGACCTGGGGTATTGAAACCCGGGTCCAGTCCGGATACTAGACGGTGGGTGGATAAGTATTAGACAGATTTAGAGTACTTCACAGATTCCCTGAGGATACGAAACCGGAGCGGTTTACTTGGGAGTGTTTTGGTGTCAAACCATTGCATTCCGGAGGAATACTGACCCGACGTGCTACGACAACAAGTCTTCCAAACGCCAGGAACTGTCATGTAGCTCTTCTAGAAATTCATCCGTCACCCCATAGTTTTTATGAATTGAAATCTAGTTTGTGAGGATTTGCTCAACTGCTGCAAGTTCACTTCCAACTAGGAACAAAGCGGTGGATTTTTCGCATTTGGAAACATGAGTGACGAATCTAGGCTCCAAGTTGGAATGAATTAGTTATGAGTTATTCCATTTTTTTCAGAAGAAAACCTAAAGTTCAATTAATTTCCATCTCTACTACATGGTTTAGCTTTTCCTTATAAGGCAGGGACTTGATATGGAGGCAGCTCCTTCAAATTTGGTACTCATATCCATAAAATGTAGGACTTTGATTGCTAGGAGTTTTATGCTTCCCCAGAGGTTCCACATGATGTACTACTCTCTTCTTCAATGTATAAGAATTGAAATCCTAGATTTTCGTCAAAAAGTTTCATAGTGGGAAGATTTTGGTCAAGACCCCATTCACTTTATTGCTCACTCCTACTTATGAATCTAAGGCTGAAAATTGAGTTCCATGTAGCCAACTTCATTTAAAAGTTTAGTTATGAGTCTGCAGCTTTTCTACACCCAAGGCTTTTTCTTCATTATTGCAATGGTTTTGCAATGGTTTTGCATTGTATTTGCAAACCATATTTTTTTGGCAGCTCAATGTTTCATTGGCTGTAATCACAAAGCCATTGCAAACTGTTGCAAAACCCCCTTCTGATTGTAGTGTGATCACTGTCTATCAATCAATTTTGTTGTTGTGACTCTTATCTACGTATATGAGGTCAACTGTTTACCATCACCATTTATCAGGATCAATATTTTTGGCCTAATAATTATTATTTTTTGATAAAAAGAGGTTATCAATCCAAAATAATTTTATAATATTCAACTTAGTGAGAAGCATAAAGGATTTCTTGCAAGTAAGCACATGAAGAAGCTTGAACCTGAGCTCATTCAAGGCAACAAATTGATACTTCAAGCCCCCTTTGGCCAAGCTCCTTGACGAGGTAATTCTTTGCCTCACTGTCACGTACAAGTATCACTTGCTCGGCCCCAAACTCGCATCCACCTCCACCTGTGATTCCTCCCATATCAAAAAGACTAGTCACCAGACCATGGTTCTCCTCAGTCTTCAAGAAAACTGGGATCTCTCCCTGCTGTACATTGCTTTCTGGATCAAGCTTATCGATCGATTGAGGAAAAAGCGATGCAGCAGCTGTACAACTCTATCGGCGATGCCGACAACACCCATGTGAATGTGGAAGTTCATGCTCAATTGGAAGAGGGCAGGCACCTTCATGCCAGAGCTGCTTCCACACTTGGAATGCCCTTACACAGAAGATACGCCGTGATCATTTCTCCCAATAAATTACTCGTCGAAGAGCTGCCTGATATCTTCAAAGCGAAATCCAACACCACGGTGTCGTGTAGTAATACGACTACTAGGTGAAAGAGGGGAGGAATGATTATATTATAGAAGAGCTCAAATGAAAATATTTGAGAAAATTATCTTAGAAAAATAGATAATAGACAAGGAGGTAGTAAAAATTAAAAAGTGCTAATGCTGCCTTTTATAAAAGGGATTTCTACTTACTTTGTAAAGCCATAAAAATGGTAAAACAAAGTAGATTAGAAAAATAATTGGTATAGGTATGTTTAATAAGAAGTTAAGAGTAGGTTTTAGAGAAATTTACCTCAAAACTACAAGAGTTGATATCCGGAGAGGGCCGGTTAAGAACCTGGGTCGAAACCAGACCCCAGGGCACAAAACCGCGTGCCGACGGCGAATGGAGGGTCTTTCTGCAAATCGGAGATTGGGGTTAGGGAGTGAACTTGAAGAGTTTTATATAAGAGTTGATTTTGAGTGATTTGGAGAGAAAACGACTTTGTAATAGCTTTGCAAAGTCAGGGATTATTTTGGCTACTTGAGATTTTGTGAAATAAATTAGGGTTGATGGTTTAGGCAATTTCAGAAGCTTTGCAGCAGATCTACGGCTGGAAATTTGTAGGTTTTTGGGTATTGTTGTTGTCAATGTGTGCTGTGAAATGGAGATTAATCTAACGCTTTGATCAAAGGTTATTGAAATTTATGTGAGTTGGGGTCTCTGGAATTGGGTTTTAAAGGTTAGTTAAACTTTCGCAGATTTTGATCAATCTATCAGTTGGATTGGGGTGAAATTTATGTGTGTGTGTAGAAGACTTAATTTCCTACATGCTTGTGAAATTTGGAAGCAGTTGAACGGTGAAAATAGGAGGTTTAGGCACTGGAATATTGGCGTGAAGATTGGAGAAGGAGGCCGGCTGATACCCGAGCAAATTTGTAAGTTTTTCTTCTTTTTGGTAAGTTGGATCTTCTTCAAATTTGGTGTGTGTGTTTTTAACTTAATTGTTAAGGTGTATGAAATATTTCAATCAAGATCAACGGTTTGTTTGGTAGTTATTGTGGTTCTAAAACTGCCTTAGAAATTGCTTAGGGTTTGACTTAGGGTTTGATTAGGGTTTGACTAGGGATTGACTTAGGGTTTCATTAGGGTTAGGATTTCATTAGGGTTTGACTTAGGGTTTGATTAGGGTTTGACTAGGGTTTGGGTTTGACTTAGGGTTTGATTAGGGTTTGACTAAGATTTGACCAAGATTTGAGTTAGGGTTTCATTAGGGTTAGGGTTTGATTAGGGTTTGACTTAGGGTTTGATTAGGGTTTGACTAGGATTTGACTTAGGGTTTGATCAGGGTTTGACTTAGGGTTTGACTAGGTTTGACTTAGGGTTTGACTAAGGTTTGACCAAGGTTTGACTTAGGGTATGACTAAGGTTTGATCAAGGTTTGACTTAGGGATTGACTAGGGTTTGAATAAGATATGATTTAGGGTTTTAAGATTCTATTTTTAGTATTTTCTAAATTTAGTATTTTATATATTATTTTCTATTATGATTATTGAATGACTCATTTATTCTTCTTTTATAATTTCTTTAAGATTGAATCAAGCTGAAAAATATTGTTAAGGTTTAATAGAAGTTAATTAAGATTCTATTAGAATTGTTAGGATTTTGTTGTGGCGTATTTTCTTTTTATCTTCCACAGCCAGGTGCCCGGAGCATTCTCAAGCAAGACTTCACTTATTACGACAACGGGCAATGGTTTGAGCTGTATCTCCTGCAAACAGAAACTCCTCTTTTAGATTGTCACTAATAAATTTGAGTAGTGTAATCTATGCTTGTGTCAAATCCTGCACTTCAACGACATATACAAAGTGCATCTTCTCGCCTAGATAATCATGATGCAACAACAAGTATAAATGTGTCACTAGGTCTGCAGCGTAGTATTTCTTGTTTGCCCTCTTATTCTTCTCATATTGCAAGAACAAGAAATGAATGTCCTCTCTCTGTTGCTTGGTGTAAAGTGAGGTTCGCCTTGTCACCATTGAGATGAGTCCAGATTCTTCGTTAACTTGGAATTGAAGTGCGGCCAGTACATTGACCCAAATCACTCAAAATCCACTTCTGTAAAATTTTTGATACTCAAGCTCACTCCCCTGAGTTTGTCTTGATTTTGCTCCACTAAATCGCCTTCATCCTTTCTCTCGCATAAATTTCCATCCTCTACGTCACTAAAGTCCTTATCTTCTTGCTCACTGTGGGAGTTGATGACTTCTTGAGACAATGCATGGTCAGCATTCAAATCCACTGCTTCACTACCTTCTATTGCATCCGAATTCATCCTGGGCTCAAAAATTTCTTCAGGCTCTTATATAGTCTAATAAAAAAATGACTGTGGAACACAGCTGTCCAGCACAGTCAAGAACTTTCGGTACATTATAACTAAAGGATAGCAATCACTGGGAACATTTGCAAAACTGTCAGGAATGGATCATTGTATAAAACTGTCAGGAGTGAGTACATGACTTCCAATTAGCGGGCGGCTATTAGAGAAGAGGTCTGCATCTCTAGAATCTTGACATATATCTCTTAGCAACTCAACAGCCATTGCTCGCCGCTCCGCATCGAGCTTAACCACGCTATATGATAATATACAAGTTATTAAGATTTCTATAGAATAAAAGTATAAATCACTTATTTTGTTATTAGTTTTATAATTATAAAATTTATTATAAAAAATAATTCAACCATTATTTGGTCCAATAAATAAATTATTAATTATAAATTGGATGTTTTTAAAAAATATAATTATAAGAACTTTAAAAAGATTATAATATGTATTTTAATTTTTATACAAGAATATCATTTATTGATATATCATTTAGCCATCCAAACATCAATTAAAATCAAAAGCCTAAAAAAGATATATATAGTAAAATTTAACAAACATTGAGTCAATACAATAACAATTTTTCATTGACAAGATATTGCAATGAAAAACTCAATGACAAATCTTTTAAAAATCCTACACAAGTTTAGCCAAGTCTTTGGTTTCATGAATTGAACTACTTCTGTTGTTTAATAGCAATACTAAGAAAACCAAAATCTCATTATATTAATTGATTTAGGTGGACTTGCATAAACAATCAAGAAATTAATAAGATATTAGATACTCCATTTAACATCTCTATTTAAATAAGAGACATTGATTAGTTCTTGATCAATTGATCATAAAAGAAATTAAACTATTAGTGTTCTATAAGGCTCAATATAAAAAGCATAACATTTATAGCAAACAATATTATCTTCTCTTTTCCATATGTTTTCACCTCTATATAAAAAGGTTTTATAAGAACCATTTATAAATTCAAGGTAATAATAAAAAAAACTTAATATGAAGCAATTTACAACAACTTACAAGAGCCAAGATTACATGGAAGATATGTTGCATGCAGAAGGACATAAGAAGCTTAGAACTAATTGATCCAAAAGAAGCTATAATTTCTTTATTTCGCAAATGGGTAGTGAAAATACTCCACCAAAGAGATTCTAATATTCAAAATCATATCAGAAAAAAATTAATAAAAACCACATTATAAGTACAAATAAGGCGGTATTCAAATTTTAAATGGGCTTTGATTTCCAACCACAAATAGATACAAAGATTAATAAACTGGATAAGAATAGAAAAATTGAGGAACAAGATGGTTTTCTACTTATACCTAGAGTATATTAAACCTATTTATGGTATATACAATAAATTATTTTTATTAAATCTTAAAATAGTAGTTGTTAGTTAGATCATCCAATCTCAAAGCACTGTTCATCATAGTAAAGAAATACAGTGTGTTCAAAACATATTCTATTCTAATCTTCTATGAATCTTAATTTAATTAAAAAAGAAGCAAAAATAAGAAAATAACCTCTAGTAGAAAGACATTCTTCTCTTAGACTTTCTCATCTTGACCCCATATAATAATTAGAACCTAGGCAGTTTTGTTATACTTTCACACTTCAAACACCGTAACAGGTGAGTACCGGCTGTCCACATAAAAAAAAAAAAAAAAAAAACAAAAGCAAATAAAAGCAGGACATGTACATCTCACTGAGGCTGTTGTCTCTGCGAAAGCACAATGAAAGCCCTGGACTGCACACACAAGGCCTGGCTATCTGAAAAAACAATGAAGGTAATGTATCACCTCTACGACAGTTTCGCGGTTAAGCATCTGGCAAAGAGAAACGATTTCCGATTGATTGGACTGTCACACGAGCCCTGTCTGTGGTTGCTAGTCCAAGTCCATCCTGCGCGTTATCAGTCATGACGTCAAGATATTGAACTTCCGGTGCTCGCTGCACAAGAATAGCAACACCCGTCACTGGACGCCGGTGGTAATTTAAGCTCCAGAAATTATCGTCCTCGACCCTTGACAGTCCCGAGTTCCCGAGGTCTGTCCACTCCCAACCATTACCACCACAGCCAGGATAAACACGGGATTGGAACTGCCACAATGCTGCGAAGACATCCTCCAGAATTTACAGCCCTTGACAACTTACCGCACGAAATCCTGTGTTGGCTGCTGAACGCCACACACACGCAATGAGTCGAGACAACGAAATGCTCGCGCAGCCCCCGAAACACCACCATCGCAGGCACGTCATCTAACAGCCGCAAGCAAGTCGTTCCTCCTTCCTCGCATCCCGTCAAGTCCTAGAACCATCCTTGCACGAGCATCAGTCGGAGCTGCGCGGGGCCCTTCAGGAGCCTGTCAGAGTTCAGCGGCATTGCCGCGCATGCATTCTGGACTGCACGTGATATCCCAACCTCTGCGGTATCGGAGCGACGCCGCGCGACTTGGCGCAGTTGGAGGCCTCAGCGTCTCGGTACATAAACCGCCCCCCTACCCATAACCAGTTGAGCGACCACCTCCAAGATCAGCATCTGCTTGTGCTCCCCTTTCGCATAGCTACTCCTTCTCTGCATCACCCGTGATTCCGTCACGCACCATGGCCAAGCTTTTGTTCCTCGTTGCTGTTCTCGTGATAGCTGCGGCCGTGGCGGCTGAGGCTCACGTAGCACCTGCTCCCGCTCCTGCCGCAGCGAAGGCTCCTGCGGCGACTCCGGTTCCCGCACCTGGTCGTGCCCCCTTCGTGAAGAAGGTTTCCACCTTCTCGCTGAAGTGCGTCATTCACAACGTGGCGACGAGGGACGTAGCGGTGAAGCTGGTCGTTCGGGGCAAGGACGCGGCGAAGAAGGTGGTGGCAAAGGCTGGGCAGTGGACCGCCATCGGGCCCGTGAAGCTGGGGTGCTCCGTTCCGGTGGTGCACGTGTGGGTGACAGTGAAGAACAACAGGGGCTGGGCTGTGACGAAGAGCTTCCCGATCAGGTTGGGCGAGTTTCTGAAGAACGTCGTGCCGAAGTGCACGAAGGTGCTGGCGTTGACGGCTTTTGAGAAGGCGAAGACGAGGGGGAGTGACAAGTGTCTGGTGGTGAAGGTCGGCAAGAAGGAGGTGCTCACCGTGAAGTACTAGATTCCAGATCCCAGTCAAGGTATGTGCGCGAGTTGGCGATGCAATGGTTGGGATGGCAATTGGCGAGGTTTGCGGTTTCCGGGGGGAGGGGAGGGCTTGTGCAGAGCGGTGCTTGTGAGTTGCTTGTGATCGCACATCGGCGGGGAGAACTCATGTTGGCTTGCGTGGTTTCTTGGTATGATGCGCAGGATTGTTGACTTGTTGGAGTCGCTGCAATCGGGCTGTGAGAATGGGGACATGCTCTCCATTGGAGGAGTTGATCGGATGCTGCCACCACCGGAAATCTCGTTCAAGAGACATCGTGTGAGCACCGCCGGCTGCACATTGCAGCGGGAACATGGATTTTAGGAGTTATTAGTCATAGGTGCGTCGGAAGCGACGCAGTTGGGGATGTCGAGGACGTCGGCAGCTTGCTTGTGTTTGAGCGAGCACCACTTCAATATTCATCATAATGTGCATCGGTCGAGATCAGCGTCCATTGTTGCGACGCTGAATGCCACTACCTGCAAACTTGTTGTACTTGGGTGGTCAAACGTGTGGTGTGAATTGTTGGCTGTGTATTGATATGATTCTGAGTCTGGGGTGTGTCTTTTGAAAACTTGCAAAGGGAGTTGTGTGGACACTTGTGTGCAGTCGTGAGTGGTTGGAGTGGAATTGATCCAGTTCAGTGGCTTGAATCCCGATTATGAGAATTTGGCCACAAAGTGTCTTTGCAAAGCACAAGTTCATTTGGTGTGACCGTTAGGCTTGTATTGATGGGACTCAAACCTCGTGGTTGATCAAATACTATTCGATAAAATAAAATCCACAAAAACATTGAATAAATTAACATCATATTAAAGTAATAATTTTCTTCGTAATAGAACAGTGCAAAAACATGTGGATGTGTGTTGGACTTACAATCATTATCAAGTTTCCCTTGCATTTTATAGAAAGTTTCTGTACATAAATTATGGTATTATATGCAAAAGTAAAATAAATACTATGATTTGTGTTGCCAAATTTTGTTTAGCACTCTAGTCTTGGCTTAAGGTTTTAAAGTCATTGTTTTTTTTATAGTTGTTTATTTTTAAAAAAATTTTACTGTTCTAAAGTCTGCATGTTTTGAATGTTTTATTTTTATTTTTATTAATTACATACAGGTTGAATAAGTTGAATAAGTCTTTGTAGATTTGTATACTTAGTGCAAAAAAGTTAGATACTTAAACCATATTTTACTTATTTATTCTCAAATCAATAAAATAGTTTTATACTTTTTATAGCTTTGACTTTATTAAACTTCCAAAATGATATCAATGCTTCTATTTTATTAGCAATAATTCTTTTCTAATTGAATTATTACTTTTTTTTAATATATATTTGAATATGTTTGAATGTAACTAAAATTAAATCAAAAATTAAAGACTCTGTAAAATACTTATTGGAATTCTAACCAATAATAAAAATTCAAGAATGCCATAAAAATTTGTGTTTCTTAATATTTTTGAATTAGAATGTTTGTATGTTTCAATGCAATGTATAAGTTTATTTTCAAAAAATTTGCATAAAAACTAATACAACATGAATTTATAAGTATTCATCACATCGTAGTGTAGATAATATTTCTTTTGTTTTGAAGATCCTTATATTATTTTAAATAATATCTATAGATATATTAATTCATTTTAATATTTAATTTTGGATTATATTATCTCTAACAAAATTCATTAAAATATCTTTTTTTAAAACTAATTCTATGAAAGAAGTCATAGTAATCAAACATGGTTCAAAAAATACATTGATAAAAAGAAATATTAAGATGCTTTGGTATAAATAAAGTATGATATATGATATTTCCAAAAGTTGGATTTAGAGGTTTTAAAAACTTGATTTAAAAAAAGAATAGTTCCAAAAAAGTTAAGTTTTATACATTATATGCAATTAGTTATTATACAATTTTTTCTCTAAGAATCCATTGGTAAGAAGTGGATTCCAATTCCAAATAAGAGTATCCTTAAAAAAAAATTACTTAGTTAACTTACTAGTTGTCATGTGAATATCTTTTTAATTAAATCAGATATGAATAAATATCATGGACATAGCATGGAAGAAGGTTCTACTTGATTTTGGAAGATTCTAAAAGATTCTATCTAATCCTAAAAGGTTCTAAAAGATTTTATTTAATCCTAGAAGATTCTAAAAGATTCTATTTAATCCTAGAAGATTCTAGAAGATTCTATTTATCCTAGAATATTCCTAATGATTCTAAAAAGATCCTAGTAGGTTCTAGTAGATTCCAAGAAGGTTCTAGAAGGTCTTAGAAGATTCTAAAATATCTTAGATGGTCATAGAAAGATCTTAGCCTCGCTTCACTTCTAAGCATCAATAAAACTCCTGAAGGAGCTTCCTTGCACATAGTATATACAGGAGCTAAGGTTGAGAGGATCTTGAGTCTTGACAATGCAATCCTTATGGCTTAGCTTGAATTTTTTGGTCTTATTCTTGTGCCTTGTAGCTCCTTACTTGTAATATGATGTGAACCCCTTCTATTTCAATTCTTTGAATTTTTAGAGTCTTGTTCTACTTAAATAATATATCCGTAGTAAGAAGTGTATTTATGTATATTTTTTATTTAATAAAAGAAATATATTTTATTACATATAATTTTGATTTAAGCTTAGTTAATATTATAACAATTCATAATAAGTTATTTAAAGAAGATAAAATATAAGCAAATTATCCAATTTTAATTTTTTTTTTTTTTAAATATTAATAAATTTTAATATGAGGTTTTAAAAGTTGAAATCTTTTAAAAATATATTCTTATCTAATAGTTATTTAGTTTTTAGAATAGAGATTTATGATTCCATCTTTTTATAATTTTTAGATAGGATGTTTAACCACTAATGTCCAACTTGGCTATAGTATTTGCTAATCAATTGAAGAAAAAGATTCAATCATTCTTCTAAATTGTATTTATATTCTATATAAACTAAAGTGTAATCAAAAGATTTAAAATCATCTAAAAGTAAATTTAAAAAATTAGAATAAGATAAATAATATATTTGTAAGAATTTTAATTTTGATATGATATTATAATTCAAAGAATTAAAATCCAAAATCAATATCCACCACCAAGAGCACTTACAATCTTATAAAGCATGTTGTAGATTAAAGCTTTTGTATGTAGATGCTTATTTGGAGTCAATTCAATTGATTTTATTAATTTCATAGAAACTTGACCATCAACCTATTCGCACCTTGACCATCACATTTAACAAAAAATAACTTTAGTTATTTATTTATCTATTCATTTTTTTTCTTTTATAGCAAAAATAATCAAAAGAAATAATTTGAGGTAATATTTTGAATTAATAAGATAAAACTTTCAAGTGTTTATTTCAAGTTCTTAAAACTATTCAAAATATATTGATTGTAATACATAGTTTGAATTGTAAATTTTTACAAATTATAAAAAAAAATTAAAAATAAGTTGAGACTTATTTAAGATCATTTTTTTAAAAAGTTATTGCAACAACCATCAATTTCTCTTATCTTTTGAAAATTAAAACAAACGTGATAAAATTAGCTAACACAATGAAAGACTCAGCATTTGTATGTAATGACAAATTATATTTTTTATAATATAAAACAAATCCAACTACTATGGTGATACATTCTACAACCAAGTGATTAATATTTCCAATCTTGGAATTATTTTTAACATACTATTTTTTTACTTTAACTATCTAAGTATTCTTTTTTATGATTCAACCAAGAATAAGGATGGAAACATCCTACTATAGAGTATAAATCACATTAGGAAAGATCATTGGCTATGCAAAATTGAACATAAGCATCATAAAATCCACTACAATATAATCTAAAAAAATACTAAAAACACATTTCAATAACATTAACTTGATATGAAGTAAAATCCTATATTAAAACCACCATGCAAAGAACATGTTTCCAAATCAAGCTCAAAGATATAAGACTAATTATGTTACTAGTACAACACTTTTGTTTGTAGTTTAAAATACCCTCAAGTTTCTTTTCAAATTGTCAACAACATTAACTATGTGGATAAAGTGGCAAAACACTCAAGTCCTATGAAAATAATATTACACAATATTGTGTTTGACATTATTTAACTACAATTGAAATTTGTGAGCTCTTCAAATTGAAGTGCTTTGAAGATGGGAAATTAGGTGAGATTGAGAAAGTTGAACAAATGGTGCAAATTATGTTATGATGCACACGTTGTCGTATGTCGTGAAGTCTTGCTTGAGAATACTCTGGGCACCTAGCTGTGGAAGATAAAAAGAAAATATGCAACAATAATTAGTCCTAACTTCTCTAATCAATCTCTAAACAGTCCTTAATCATATCTTAACTAAATCCTAATCAACCTTGATCAAATTCACAAAAAAAACCTTAAAACAGACCCTACTAAATTCTAATCAACCCTAACAAACCCTAAATCAAATTCTAACTAACCTTTGTCAAATCCTAACCAAATCCTAAAGAAAACCTAAGGCAATTTTAGAACCTCAACAACTACCAAATAAACCATTGATTTTGATTGAAATTTTGCACACATCTTATTAATTAAAATGAGAACAACCACATTAAGTTTAAAGAAGATCTAACTTCACACAAAGAAGAAAAATCCATAAATTTGCATAGGTGACGGCCAGCCTCCTTCTCCAATCTTAATGCCAATATTCTAGTACCTAAATCTCTCTTTTACACCATTCAATTGCTCTCAAATTTTGTATGTGCGTAGAAAAACAAGTCTACTACCCACATACACAAATTTCACTCCAATCCAACTAGCAAATTGCTCAAGATCTCAAAAATCCTAACTGACCTTTAAAACTTAATTTCCAAGACCTTGACCCACTTAAACCTCAATTACGTACAACTTAACCATTAGATTCAGCTCAAATTCATATCACTTAGTAAAAACAACAATATTCAAACACTTGAAAAAAATTTCAGCTGTGGATCTGCTACAAAAGCTTCTGAAATTACTTAAAACATCAACCCTATTTTATTTCACAAAATCCCAAGTTGCCGAAAACAACCCTGACTTTGTAAAGTTATTACAACATCATTTCTTATCCAAATCTCCTAAACAAAATTTTTATGCAAAACCTCTTAAGTCTTCTCTCTAATCATATCTTTCGATCTACCAAAAGACTCTTGATTTGCCCTCGACAATTGTTTTAGTAGCCAAAGGTCTGATTTCAACACTGTCCTACAAACGGCCAACCCTTGGGCATCAATCTAACCTATCCTAGGGATTTTATAGCCCGACCCTACCCTCAACTTAACCCTAATATCAATCATGCTAGTGATTTATCCTTTTTATTATATTTTTATTATTTTATGGCCTTTCTAAGGTAGTAAAATAATTACTACAACTTAGAAGGTAAAATTACTAATTAATTCTTATCTACTAGCTATTAAATGAAGAAAATAAACTAAGAGGCTTTCATAAAAACCTTCTTAAAATATGTTGATTTCTTGTTATCTTTAATTAAATTTTTTTATATAAGATTTATTACTTTTAAATATATATATTTATTTAAATGGTTTGGATTTTTTTAATATCATAAAATTATATAAAATTATATAAAATTATATAAAAAGAATCTTATTATATAAAAATAAAAATATCTATCTTGAACAAATATTACTTTTATAAGTTGTACAAGAAAGAAACTTGTTATTTATTCATATAATATACCTTTTATCTAGTTATTATATCTAGCTACATTAAAAAGTAGTATACGACTTATTAAATTTTATCTAAGTAAAAATTAAAATTATTATATTTTTAATAATAATATAATTAAATATTTTGGTCTTAAGAAAATATTTATAAATAATTTACAACATATTATGAAATAAATATTTTGTCTCATTAGCTTTTAAAATAGCATATTTTAAAGCTAATGAGACAAAATATTTGTGAAAATTTTTTATAACTTTAGTTAAGCTTTTATAGTATATTAATTATATTAAGTATTGTTATATAAACAAATCAATCATTACAAACATGTATAGATCCTTAGGAAGTAAAAAAGTTAAATTTATTACTTAGTTAATTAAAGTTTTTTCATACTTCAACTATGAACTCATGAACTTTGAGTCATGTCAACAGAAGACTAACTTTGAATTCTATATCAATGTGATTTTTATATATGACAAAAATTCAAAGACAAAAGAGTATAAATCAAGATAACAATGAAAATTTATTTTATTCAATTTAAATAGAATACGTTAAATTCATTTTTCTAATTGACTATCTTAAGATGGATCCTAATAACAATAAGAATTACAGATTAGATAATTAAAAAAATATTTTATAATATTTTGAATTTGATAATAGTTACCAAATTATTATTGAGATTCAATCTTAAGATTTTCCTTTATTCATGCCACTAATTTATAAATTCTAATTAAAATTGGAAAAAGATGCAAAATAATATTTATAATTTTTAGAAATATAATTTATTATATATTCTATTTTATAACATTTGAATATTCTTAAGATATTATAAAAATATAAGTTTTAGATTATAGATTAGAAGTAAAAATTTTATATTTATAAATTTTATATTTAGAATACTTTAATTTAATATAAATTATAATATTATAATATTAATTTTTGGAAGTGAAATTGAAGATATTGTTCAGTTATTTTAAACATATTTTCTTGTTCTTTAGTCTTGGTTTAAGACTTAATAGTTTCTTTGTATGTAATAATAAACATTCTCAAAAAGAGAAGTATATTTTTACTTGTTATTTAATTTTATATATATATATATATATATATATTACTTATCTCTGAATGTGTCTATGTAGATTCATATTCTTAACATTTTAATAACATAAATATGCAATAAATAATTTTGACAGTATGCTACAAAAAGAATTATAAAAATATAAATTTATTCTATCAATAAACATTGTATCACCTTAGAAATAGCTAACTTCATCTAAGCAAATTAATTTTGAAAGCCTCCTTGAAGTGGTTTTTAATATAAATCACATATTCATGGTTTAATTTGAACACAGTTAATCTTAATAAGAATTAATATACTGTTGTCAATAACAGCAACTATACATTTCAAAAATTGAGTAAAATGTTGAACCATGATGTTGAGGAGGCTGGAGATTGTTCAAAGCTGTAAGGTCTCAAGTAATTGTGAAAAATATAGAAAAAAATAAAAATAAAAATAAAAGTATATGCCGATTTTAAAACTTCATAATAATTAAAAATAATAATTTAAAAAACGAAAACAAACTATATGGCTTGAAAATAAAAACCACAATCATAAAAAAGGAAAGAAAAAGAAAGTAAAGGCATATGGTTATTGGATAATGAAATAAAATTACAAAAAAAAATGTTTTTTTTTTTTATTTTATCTCGAAAAACAAATGCATGAAATTCAAGCAATAAATTTCTTTCCATACAAATCTCTCTTCTAATTTATTAAAAGTGAGATCATCCTTACAATAAATTTTTTTAATTGCAATCTAGATTTAATCAATCCATCAAATAATTGGAACGTTTATTCAATCCATACCAAGTTCTGAGAAAACAAGAATTTGTCAAAATACACAACTTACTATTTGCAAAGAAAAAAACATATTTAATAATGTGACCACGTTGGATTCGCACCATTGTCAAGAATTTCCGTAAGAAATTTTTTTATTCCTTTTGTCTAGCTCTCCAAATATGGTAGAAGTGCCCGCAAGACAACTTTTAACATCCCACCAATCAGCTTGCTCCACGTCACTGCCGATTACTAGGATGTCGGGTCTCCTGTCTGGGGACAAAGCAAGGACCCGCCATTATAAGGGGCCACCCGCGCCTTCCCCCTCGTTCCAAGGCCCGCTTGTAAGCTCAGAGTCCGCGAGCTCACCTCCCTCTCTGACGATCCATCCATCGCCGTCCTCCTCGCTGCGACCCGTTTCCTCACCATCGCAACGCCAACATTGACGCGTCGTCGCTCTTGGTACAATCCCAGCTTGTTTTTCTGGTGCATCGATCCAGACAGTCCATCCTCAGGTCCTCTCAGGGATGCTGGAGGTGTTGGTGGGAGGAGAGCGTGAAAGAGAAGAGCTGCGGTGGTTTGTTTCATCTTCGTCACTTTTGATGATGTTGGATGCGTGACGCGCTTGAGATCTTGGTGTTGGCTGTTGCATGGAGTGGAACTGTGGGCGAACCAGTTGCTCGGCACAATACTGGTGATGTCTGTGTGCGGTGGAGGTTTTCGTTGCGGTGCACTGTCTGATGCTTCCACCGGAATTAAAGCTTGAAAGGATCTAGCTGGGCGCTGTTGAATTCCGAGTGGTGGGGCGTCAGGTGGCTGAAAGGGGAGACGTGAATGTCGTTGGTGCATGAGTGTTGTGATGTTTATGGGTGGGAGTGGCTTCTTGTTAGACTGATAACCGAGGGGTTTTATTTTGTATTGGGGGTGAATTAGTTGTAGCGCTGGTTAATCGTGAAGCTAGAGCTACGTGGGCGGGGTTCTTATTCTAGTGGTTGAATGAAAACTTCGAAGACAGATAGAATACTACCATGATCAGCTCTGAGCAAATAGCTTCTTACTGAATCTTACAGATTCGAGCAAGGCGGTTTATGTGCCTTCGTGTTTCGAAGTGATATTCGTGACGACTGTAAGAGGAGTGCGGTCAGGAGTGCTTTTGAGCATTAACAGGGGAATCTAGGAGCTTTGTGACGCTTTATCATTGATAGCTAAAAGTTGTATTTGTAGTGGTCATCACGGCAATAATCGAAAAGCAAAGCAATGTCAGATGTTGTTGAGAGGGCAGTCGATGCTGGGATGCGCTGCTGATCTAATCTTCGTTCCCACTCAGCTGCATTTGCGAACACCATTCGCAACCCATCAAATCCGATTAGTCCATATTTGAGCTCAGTAGGTACACAGCGCTGTACCTTTGTCAGTCTTGAAAGCTAACCCGTGCTGCAGCCATTGGCGTGATCTGCACTCGGAGATGCTCCACCGAAATATCTTCTGTTTTTGGCCTACCTGTGAATCGCCCATCCTGTCTTCTTTGCTTCGCAACTACTTTACAACTAGGTTTATCGCAGTGAAGTACTAGTTACGCTAATCACGACCCAACTTTGTATGTTCAATTTACCCCATTCACCCAGTTGTGGTGCACCTCGCTCGAGAATCTCTACCTCTCCTGTCCGCGAGGAAACCAAAGTTTTGGAGAGTTTGAGATGAATTTTTATCGAAGATGCACTTAGATTGCCTGATCTTCACTTTGAGTAAAATCCTTGAGTAGATTTTCGGTGAAGTTTGACTCCAAGACATAGGTTTTTCCATTGGTTATACTCTAATAATTTCTGCGGCTGTCGCAGTTATTCAATCTCTTCAGTGTCTATGATTTTCTGATAGAAATCAATTTGGTGGTTGGAGGATAATTATTCCACCGTAGTGAACCTTAAGAATTAATCCCATCTTCAAAATGGACGCTAGACCGGGATTGCCGATGCTGAACCACCAGCTACAGCAAACTCTCCGCATGCTTTGCACCGAGATGCAATGGGTTTATGCAGTCTTCTGGCGTATCTTGCCGCGCAATTACCCTCCCCCACAGTGCGTTCCTCCACCCTGTCCTCCTACTTGCCCTTCTCCTTTAATTCTGCTTTGAAACATCCACTTCATTCTTTCACAAATTTCCAGCTAAAGTATTTTGTGAATCATGGCCTCTACTAGCTTTCAGAGATGTCTTGCCAAAGCGGATACTAAGTGATTTCACAACCTTGCAGAAAGTAGTTCGTTTCTGACATAGTGTGCACCGAAATATTTTTTTAAAAATCATTGACCTTGCAGGCTTTAAGTTATCGTCTTAAAGCCCGAGCTACAGTGCCATGTCAACAAGGAGTAAAATAGAATCTGAGATTCCCATCTCCACCGCCAATTCCTTTTACTGGGCCCTGGGAATCAGGCTGAAGAAGCAGCTGTGATTCAGTAGATTAGAGCGATCTCAGTTTGTTAGATTTCTGTCGCTCGCACTACTCACACGCTTGCCCTCTACGTTAACCAACTCTGTCGAGTGATTGATTTGGTTTTAGAGATTCCTGAGCCGCAATTCTTATTTCGAAGTTCCTCAACACACACAGTTACAATGCTATTAGTGGAAGAATTTTTTGGGATCTCAGAGAGGAGGTGGTGCCAGCCTTTCTGAAGTCCAGGTCCATGTCTCTGAGGAACTTAAGCTCGTTCTCATGGAAGTCAGGCTTTTGCTGCAGATGGGATACTGAAGGGGATTTGATGGATAGATCCAAGGGCAACAAACGCAACTGGTATGCATCCCTTACTCATCAATTGTAAATAAAGCATCTAATCAAAACATAGATTAGCTCGAGGATTGCAAACTAGTTACACATCTATGGCATTCTAGGCGGTCACTGAGAGAGAGGAAGATGCGCAGGATTTTAGTGTGGGAGGATGGATTTTGCAACTTTTCGACAAGTGCCGCTGGCGCAGTAAAGGATATTAGGGGAGCGCTACCTTTTTTTCAAGCTGCCCAGCCGCAGCCACAAGGTAGCGACCTCGAGAGTGAAGGCATGAGCCCAGAGCTTTTCTTCAAAATGTCTCACGACGTCTACAACTACGGAGAATGGTACTTCACATTCCTTCATCCTCTCATCTTGAAATGTCTACTGTCTCTGACCTGAGCTTGTCATTGTTCCCTTTGTCCTCCATGGTGTGTAGTAATGATGAAGACTACGTCGCATGTACGAGATGTCAAATATTGGCAGTAACTTTTGGAGATTTATTTTTTACAGCTTGGTAGGAAAGGTCGCTGCTGACAGCAGCCACAAGTGGGTGTACCGGAAGCCTGAGGAGCACGAGATTAGCTTCCTCTCTCAGTGGCATAGCTCGCTCGACTCTGTAAGTCCCTCGTTCTCATAGAAAGTTGAAATGCCCATTATAAGCTGCTAAAGTCCGCTGTCACGGTCACCACAAGAGACTAGTCATAGCCTCACGTATCCTAGGTTAACAGTTTTCTTTGTAATGAATTGTAATAATTTAATCAAGTGCAGCACCCACGCGCATGGGAGGCGCAGTTTAAGTCTGGAATCGAGACCATTGCAGTGGTGGCAGTTCAAGAAGGTGTCCTTCAACTTGGTTCTACCAAAAAGGTATATTCTCCTGCCTGTCTGTTGTACAAGGTATTTGTAGGTCTAACATTAAGTTCTTACTGAACGCTGCAAGGTTAGAAAATTCTGTGTATCACTTCTGGAAAGTTGTAAAACTTTAGTAATTTTTTGTTTCACAGATACTGGAGGACTTTAACTTTGTACTCCACATACAAAGGAGGTTCAACAACCTACAATCTGTCCCAAGGGTGTATATGCCCCGCCCTAATCCGTGCGCAAGAAAGAAGCAATTGAAAGGCGGCGGCTTCCAACCCTTCGATCCTAACAACTGGATGGCATCGTCTGACTGTGACAGATACACGTCGATTCCTCACCTGACTCCTTGGTCGATTGACCAGTTCTTGTCTCCACAGATTGGTCCACAGCTCTGGTGCTCCTCCAGCGGCACCACTGTACTCGGTGTGAAGCGACCCCCGGAGTCGGAGCCTTCGTCGCTGAGTTTCAAGAAACCTTCGCACATGAACGGCAGCGATGGTTATCAGCACCGGCCTGAATGTCCATCCCCTCCCAAATCCTTGAGCACAGGGCACAGAAATCTACAAGGTGGGGCAGGTCTACCCATTTCGACCGTGCTCCCCTCTATGTCGAGCTTGCAGGCTCTGCTCTCCAAGCTGCCAAGCGTGATGCCCATGGAGGGAGAGAGCACCTACACTAGCGCCATGTCAACCGCCAGCAGCTTCGATGTGGGGAACACCCCCGTGAGCATCAGTCGTCCTCCAGTCAACCGTCCCGCCATGAACAATTCTTTCCAAGTAAGTCGTGCAGTCGATGATAGTAACGATTACATGCAGCAAATGATCTTCTCTGATTCCGAAACGGGGGCATCACAAGAGAACATCGGCACCATTACGAGTTTCTCCCCAAGCTCGAGCAATTCCGATATGGTATCGGCTGAGCACGCATCTGACGACACCAATGGACGGTGGACCACTAGCATGTCGAACCTCAAGGACAGCCACAAGTTCAGCAGCTCCTTCCTTGATACATTCGATAACCTCCTCGACTTCGGTACTCACATGAACTCACTGGAGAACGGTGACTCTTACAACTCATTCTTGAACGAGATCTACAGCCGATGAATTAGTCGCCGCCGCGGATCGTTCATCATCTGCAGATCACCAGCAGGATCTGTACAATCCCCCACCAACCCACAAATACTCCGCTGGTTTCTCGTTCGACCGTGAGGTCAATTGAGCAAACTGGGGTTGATCCAGCATCATGTCAGATTCGAGATGTAATCCACTGCTTGGAATCTCTCACCTTCAATATGGACTAAATCAGAGAACCTGTACATAAGTTATAAGATTCAAGCAGGTTGCTTCACGCTCTAAAGTTCAATTGCTGCAAGGGAAGCATACCTCACATGGTGGAACTAAATATAAACAAAGATATATTATACAGCTTTGTAGATAGTGAGACACAGGTGATTTCACAGTTCTCACTGACTCAAGCTTGGTTGCATATTTCCTGTGTTTACCAATTTACATAATTAAAAAACGGTGGTCTATTGTGCCGAATACAATATAGGAGCACAACCTTCTGCTTCAACTTGTCTGTCTATGCACATCGATCTCTCAAAGCCTGGCCAGACTGATGGTGGTGTTTTCTAGAGTTCTGTACCCCAGATGCTGAGTAATGTAGCGTAACGTTGATCTAGTCGTGGATGCCCACTGCTATTCTGCGTCGATTGTTGAGTTGAATGTCTGACAGATTGGGGTTGCATCTGCCACCGTTTCGTACCACCAGCTGCTGTCGGTGCTAGCACAACGGCGCCGACATGGTTGGTGCAGGAGAGTTATCACTGAAAATTTGCACGATTTTTGTTATATATTCTTTTAATATATATATTTCTTTGATTTCGAAGCTGGGAACTTTTTTTTCTATTTTGCAAACTTGCCATCTTTTGATAGTTTGAAGTCATTCCTGACCTTCGTGATTTATTTATTTTTTAATCTTGTTTCTTGCACCATCTATGGTGCAGACAATTGAATTAAATTATTCTGACGTCCAACAAGTAACGTGCACCACACTGATGAACCTAAGAGAAATATAATGGACACTTCTCTACCCAAAGGTTGTGATGTGAATTTGATGACTATCAGTATTAGAAGATGTATAACTTGTGATTATTCTAATTTTACTTATCATCATGTATTATTTAACTGTTAAAATGTGACACTAAGCTCAATTTGAATGAAAAAAAATAACAATATGTATATGTAAAAACTCCACCATTAAGTTGCTTATTATTTTTAAAAATAGATATTTTGGTTTAGTTTGAGAAGAAATCATAAGATGGCATGAAAGGCTTCAAAAGTTTCTGTAGTTAAGATATGTCATTCCATCTTATACATGTTTGGTATCAAAAAATAATTTACAAATCATGTTTATAAATAAATATATTTAATTATTCTTTATTTTTTATCTTATTATATATGATATTTTTTTATTTTGTGAAATTAATGATGCTATAAGATATTATTGATTGTTTTATTCTTTTTAAGATTTTTTTTAATTTTTTTTTTTTGTAAAGCATAAACACTCAAATTTAAATAAATTTTTAGTTGGTTGTATAAAAGCTTTGAAATATCTTGGCTTCTCAAGCACATACTAATTAATTTAATGATGATGTATGCCAAGATTATAACAAATAAAATAAGCAACAAAATTATGTATAATGTGTCTATACTCTAAGATAGTTGCACTTTATGATTTTAAACAAGGAGAGTTTTTTATTTTTTATTTATTATTTTTAAATAAGATGTAATAATATTTTAGCAAATACAAATCAATTTTAGCTTATTAATGTCCTAATAGAATTTTAATCATGAATGTATCAACTTTTTTTTAGAATGCAAAAATATAATATAAAAACACAGTTACAATTAGGTAATCTTGGGAAATTTGGCTACTACATAAATAAATTAATAATATGATCAAATAATATTAAAAGAAATTCTTAATTTTTAATTTTTTTAAAAAAAACTTAATAATATTATTTTTTATTATTTTTAATATATATATATATATATATATATATATATATATATTAACATGATAAAATATCAAAATTTAATTAGAAAACTAAATATTTTAAATAATTTCTATAAAAATACATTAAATTTAACAAGAGACTTGTTGTAATTTTAGTTATTTTTTTAGAATAAAAATTATTTGGTATAAATTTCTTATGCTATTAATCAAAATATTTAAAAATCAAAATTTTTATTGGAATAAATTTTTGTCAAAACCAACAAAATATAATCAAACAATAAATCTATATATTTTTTTATATAATAAATAATCTTCAATGCATCACACATTCATAATTTAATAAAATAATTAAAATATTATACTGAAAGAAAAAAATTAAAAATTAAAAATTAAAAATAGATATAAATATATATTTTTAAATAATATTATTATAACTTTAAAATAGCTAAAGTAATATTATTTTTTTAATATATATGAGTTTAAATATTTCTCATAGATTTGTTTTAAAAATAATTTTATTATCAAAAAGTTTCTTTTAAATTAATTATAATTTATATTAATTACAAGGTCTTTAAAACTTTATGACAAAAAATATTTTAAATTGTTGTCAAGCAAGTTGGAGCATGTCTTTGTCATAATTTTTATTTAACGCTATATAATATCTAAATAAAAGAAAATTAATATATTTTATAACAAGATTTATTGTATAAGATAGCTTAATATTTTTATCTTGTATTAAATGAAGAAAAAATATCAATTGATCTTATAAACTTGTACTTGCTATTATATTAGTTAAAAAATTCTAATTTTTATCACATTCATAAAGAATTTTTATTGTAGTCTAAAGATAGAGATAAAAAAAATTTATTTGTTTCAATAGCAATAGACACATAAGATAAGTGAATAGAATATTAGAATAAAAATTTGAACATACCATCAATTATCATCAAGACTATCAAACAAAATCTTTCAACTATACTAGTGAGATCTATTTTTAACTATTAATAATAAATTTATTTAAATAAAATTATTTATAGTTAATTAATATTTATATTTAATAGAAATTAATTTAAATAAGTCAATACAAATAGAAGTGTATTAAAAAAAATCTTTTTCAAGAAATATTATAAAATAGTTTTAAATCCATATTTGACTTGCAAGTTTAATTGTTCTTTCAATAATTAATCTTCCAAAAACTAATAATTTACAGTAACTAATTAAAATTTTGAAAACCAATTCTAGCTAGAATCTAGATATCTAATATTGTTTGTGGTTTTGATATTTAATAAAATTTGACAATTGATACTTTTTATACAATAAATGATATTAATTAGCAAGGAGATAACTATATCTTTAAATATGCTATGTATATGTTAAAATTTCTTTTAAAAGATTTTAGCTCTTAAAAATTCCTATAGAAGCAATCTAAAATTTAAAGATTTATTTCACAAGTCTTATAATCCTTTTAAACATTTTATACACACTTTTTTTTAGCTAGTATATATAAAAAAAAGTTTAATACTATTTTGGTGATATCTATCTATTTTTGTATTTTAGTCTTACTTTAAGTTTGTTTTATATGTTTTAACATAAAAGTAAAAAATTACTATTTTTAAATTTAAAAAGTTTTTGTTAATGCTATTAGGTATATATAATTATTATATCTATTAATAATTAGTTTATAAATTGTTATTATTAACATACTAAAATATTGAATAAATTCTAGAGATTAAGAAAATTAAATTTTAATAAATGATAGATATGTTAATAGTAAATTATTAAAAATTAAAAATTAGTAAAAATTAGTAAAAATTTATTAATTTATTTTTTATTAATTTTAATATTAATATGATTACTTATAATATTATAAGAATTTATTTAGTATAGTTTAAGCTCAAAATGACTTTACAATATTAACTAAAGGAAAATCTATTACAAAAGTAATTTAGTATCTATTTAAAAATCTTGATTAGGCCAAAATTACTATTAAAAAATATTTAATTATATCTTTAATAATTTTAATAAAATAATTAAGAGATACCAATTAATACATTCAAATAAGATAAATTTAGTTCTATAGAGATTTTGAAAAGTATTAAACACAATAGAATCAACTTGAGATTTTCAAAAAAACTTTTTTGATATTTTTTTTAATTTTTATTTATTTTAATAAATATATAATTAATAGTTAATACCATTCTTTTCAAAAGCCAATTAGAATTAATTTGGATAAAATCTATCATTCCATCTACTAAATAAATTTCTCTTTATTAAAACATCTTATATATATATATATATATATATATATATATTATTAAATTAATATAAAAAAACTAGATTTAATTAAAAGCCTCTTAGAATTCTTACAATGCTTTTTAAAACATATTGGTATGAGTGGATTCCAATATCATAGTTTTTTTTGTCTATTATAATTATAATATAAAAGATTTCAAAAATCTTATATTTACCTTTACTTTCTTCTAACTTCTTTTAAACATTATCTTTGATTATTTGTATTTCAAAAATTTATCGAAAAAAAAAAAAAAACAAAAACAACAACAACAACAACAACAATAATAATAACAATAGCAACAATATAACAATAATTAAATAAATGAATAAAGTCAAATCATATTCTTTAGATTTAAAAGTAACTTTTAATCAAATTCTAAGATCATTCACTATTTAAACTTAATTTATAATTTATAATTTATAAACTAAACATTAATAGATATAATAAATAATTTATTAAATTATATGAATTTAGTTATTCTTATCAATATATTAAAATAAAAATTTAATTTTTGATAATATTAGTATTTTTGATATATCAAAGGTATTACAATTCTATTTTAAAAAATCTAAAATATTACTTTTGAGGATCCAAGGACAACATCACAAAATTTCAACCACTTTTTTTTAATTTTTTTGCATTCAATTAGTTAATTGAGTTCTTTTATTAATCAAATGGTAACAAAGTTGGTGGTAGTTAGTTTTTTGAAATAGCAAGTATAATGGTGATGGTCTATTGAAGACTTGTAATATTTGTCTATATTTGAATTTTTTTAAAAAAATATTTTTCATTTGGCTTGCTCTTTTAATCTTTTTTTTTCTATTATTTGTAGCTTTTGGATCTTGAATATCTCTTTTTTTAATCTTCTTCTTTTCTTTTAATTTTTGGCTTCACATACTTTCTTTTCTTTTGGCCTTGTGCCAATTCTCAATATTTATAAGTTAATCATTTTTGTTCTTCTCTCTCTTATAGCCTAGTATAGTCTTATTTTGTTTTGATCTCCATCTTTCACAATACACTAGCACTTTCTAGATTGGTTGTCAAAATCCATGCAAATTTTTTTATATATATTTCTTTAAATTTTAATGCCAATGCTTGATTTGAATTTTACTATAAAACTTGTGGATGTCTAATGATTAATGTGATTTAGAATAAACTATTATTTTTAGTTGTTTTAAGCCAATTCAATAATTAAGGAAGTTAAAATAATTAATCTTTATTATTTTTAATTATCTCTACTCACACTCTACTTAGATGTTAGACTTTTATTTGTTTTTATTTTTACTTTTATATTAGCATTTGATATTTTTTTTAATTTTGGATTTTTAACATAGATAAAAATAAATAAATAAATTCAAAAAAAACTTTTAATATAATAATTCATGAATCGTATATATGCTAAAATTATCAAAAATATTATTGATAAAGTATACTAAAAAATATCAATAGTATTATAAAATAAAATTATTTGTTATATTATTTTTTAATAGTAAAGAAAAAAAAGAATTATTTTATTTTATTAATTAGTAAGACTTAAAAAAAATTATAGAATATATATATATATATAATATATATTTAACTAAAAAATATTATTTTGATAAAATAAAATATATTAAATATTCTAGATAATTTTTCCAATTAAAATTAAATCTAAAATATTTTCAATAGATTTATATAAAAAAAAACCTATCATTAAATATTATTTGTCTTTATGTATAGATATTCTATTTGACCTAAAAAAAATCCTCAAAAATATTAACTATCATGTTAATCTTACTTTAAGACTGTTTATTTTAGTTGAATTTGAAAATTATTATTATTATTATTATTATTATTTTATTTCATCTTGATCTAATTTTTTAATTCTTAATTATACATGTGTTAGTCTTTATTTAACAAGTTTATATAGATTTATATCTTTACTAATAAATATTAACAATAATATGCTATTTCAAATAAAAATATTTTAAAATTGGTTGTTCAATCATGATACTACTAAAATCTCTAATAACAAGAAATATATATTCTATAAGTTTCTACAAATTTAAAAAATTATTATTATTTTAATCATAATCCACCTTGAGTTGGTACTTACATATATTGTAATAATTTCATAACTAAATAAGAAAAAATAAGTTAATTAAGATTAAAGTATAAATAAAATACTATATTTCTATTTAATTTCTTAAATAAATATAGATACTATCATGAATTATAAAAAACCAATAATTATTTTTTTAATATGTCTCTATTTTTATTTTTAAAAAATAATATTAAATACTTTAAAAATTAAATTAAAAATTAAATTATCAATTTAAAAAAAAAATTAAATAAGTAAACAAATGGTTGTTTTTTATGTCTTGATAAGTATAATTAGTAAAAATAACCACTATAAAGATTATAAATTATTTGCTTTAAACTTATATATATTTAAAAATGTAATAGCAACAATATAATTTATAAATATGCATACTAGTTTAAATCAAATTATTTATAATTATTGTGATATTCTTTAATATGCATACTATCAACTTAAAATAAAATGTAACTTATACCAACAAAGCATATGTAATTAATTTTTCTTACTTTATTGAATAAGTATGCATTGACTCTACAAAATTTTGTAGACATTATCAAATTTCAAAACACAAAAGCTTATATATTTATAATCTAAAAATATAAATTTTATTATATATATTTAAAAATTATTTTATATACAAAGCACAACAAATATATATATATATATAATTTAATTAATTATATATATTAATCATATATATATATATATATATATTTATTTATTTATTTATACATATCTAAATATATTAACTATCTTTATATTTATTAGTTATTTGGACATTAATCAAGCTCTTATATTATAGGATATTTTTAACACAATATGTTTAAGTTGTTAAATTGACACCTCCCAATAACGTATTGACTTTAAGAGGGGAGGCTGGGCCTTCTCACTCCTCTATGGCTATATATGTATTACGTATTTGTGGCATCCAATTTGGATGGATTGCATCCATTCTTGTAACTCGAATATAGTTCATTCTTCCTAATTCAAGACTCCGCTTAAGACATGCTTACTTAATATTTTTTAGTTAAATTGGTAAAAATAATTCATTGTATTCTAATGCCACAGATAATAATTTAATTCATTAGATTAAAGTCTTTACAATTCAAAAAAATTAAACAAAAAATAAAATAATAAAATTTATTTAATCTAGTTTTAAATGTGAATTTTATCAAATGTTTTAAAATTATTAAGTATGGTTATAATAACTAAATTAAAGAAATTATAATACATAATAAATCAAATAAAATTAGAAATAATTAAATCTATAATCATCAATTAAAAGATTAAAAAATTAAGAACTTATTTTATCAAAAAGTCAAAAAAATTTACAAGAAAATCAAACAAAAAGATGTAAACAAAGAAGGAGGTAGAGATAATGTACCAAAAAAAATTAATAAAAATAGACCAGTATCTAAAAATAAATTTTAAATTTCATAAAAAAAATTATTGAAGCTATAATTACAATTATAACAATAGTTTCTTACTATATCAAAGTACAAGACTAAGAATATCTAAAAGCAAAAAAAAATTGGGAGATCAAAAAAGTCTTTAAAAACTAAAATAAAAATCTCTACAAAATTTCTTATAGCTCTAGAAAATATACTAATTTAAGAACTAATATTCTATTATAAAAATAATAATTTAAATTAATAATACTCTTAAAAATATAAATTTAGATTTGATACTACTTTACAAATCAATACTCATTTTAATAAAATAAAACTTAAATAAGAATCAAATTAATACATAGTAAAAATATTGTATAGATTTGAATTCCACTAATCATTTAGAATCTATCTTGATCATGAAGCAATAACTAAAAAATTTAAGAAAATATAATAAATCTATAACCAATTTGACTAATAAGCACTATTTGTAAATTATAACTACTGATTACATTCTATGGAACTAAGTAAAGAATCCTTGTAATATAAAGACTTTTGATATTCTAAAATAGAATTATTAGTTATAAAGAATGATATATTTATATATATATATATATATATATATATAATAAAAAAATAGTTTAATTTTTTAAAAACTTATTATGTATAATTTTAAAATTTTCTACAATTCTAGTGCTATAAGAAATTTTAAAAAACTTATTATGTATATTTCTACAATTTTAAATTTTTTTTTTATAGTACTAGAATTGTAGAAATTTTAAAAAACTTATTATATATAATTTTTACAAAATTTCTTATAGCACTAGAAAATATACTAATTTAACATATAATTTTTAAAATAGTATAATTTTTAAAATATAAATACATACATAATATTAATCAAGCCAACTAATTTTTTTTATAAATAAAATAAAATAAAAATCTTATTTAATTCCAAAAATAATTAGTTAGATAAATCTTATATTAAGATTAAATTTAATGTTTGTATTTTTAAGATGTTAACTATATCTATGGTTTTTCATAAATTGGATTATTGATTAAAAAAATTGTATTATTTTATTTTTTATTTTTTATTTATTATTATTCTTATTTTTATTTTAAATAAAATATATAGAAGCTACTATATTACACAACTATAAGATAGTTTTTTTAAAGGAATTTTTATAATATTATTCAATTTTCTTAAGTACAATAGTAGTGTCCTTTCTTATTTTATATATTGTAGAAATTTATAGGACCTAAGCAAATCTAAATAAAAAGAATTCGATAAAAATATTGCAACATATATATATATATATATATATTTATATAATATGGTAGAAGTTTCTTATAAGTATCTTTTGATGTGTTAATATCTTTAAAAAATTATTATTATTATTATTATATCTAGTAATTATTAAGAAAATATTTTATATATTAGATACTTGTTTTGTAAGTCTTATGGTTGGTAAGAAGCTTCCATATGTCTTTATTGTTAACTTGTATTCAAGCAAGACTAAGCCTTCTTTAATCATGTTGATATATTATGTATAATTCTGTAAAATTATACAATAAAATCAAATAAAAAAAATTTATTTAAGAATTATTTCATATATCATGCTGTAAGTAATACTTTTTTATTACTTAAAATATAAAATACTAATATTATAAAATTTAAATAATAAATCTTTAAAATTTAGTTAAAGAAAATAATAATAATAATAATAATCTTCAAAGAAAAACTTAAAATATATTATTAAAAATATAGTATTTTTTAGTAATATTACTAAATATAAATTATTTTTAATATATAAATATATTTTTTAAAAAATATTTTTTATATCATTTACAAGTTTTTTATTAAATTATTTAATAATATATATATATATATATATATATACATATATTCTTTTGTTAGAACATTATGTGTTGAACATATTTACTATTCATATGAATATAAATATATAGAATTTAGTTATGCTAATAAGATCTTCCTTGTGAATATTGTAAAAGTTTCTTAGAGATATATTGGATCTACATGTGTTTTAAATATTCTATGTGGCAGTAAAAATATTATTTAGAATATTTTTGTATTTAAAAATACTATCATAAAAGCATTCTACAACTTGAACACTTTGCTTTTTTTAGTATTGTGGTCTTAATGAAAATTGAACATGACATTCTTGTTAGCTTGTATTTATGGAGGCAAGACTAAAGTTATATCGTGACTTGTCAATGTCATTTTTGTATGCTAGTCTTGGTTCAAGAATCTCCACTCACTTTACACTTAAAAACAACAATTCTAGCACATTAATATTCTAAAAGTATACATCTTTATACTATAAAAACATAGATAGACTTTCTAATTGTAAAAGATGAGGTTATAATAATATTTGTTAAGAATAAAATTTCAAATCCTACAATATTATTATTTTTAATATTCTAATTTAGTATTATGACATGCATGAATGTATCACATATTCTTGCCACATATGACATGCAAAAAAAATACTCTTGCGCAGTTCTATCATGGCCAAAAAAAAAGGAAAGGCAAGAGGGTACCACCACCAACCCTCTTCAAGTGGCACAAAACCAAACGCTCAAACCACATTAACAAAACACAAAAGAGGATCCGAAGGGAGGCAAACGCTCATCTCCCAGTAAAGTCAGAGCCACGATGGAAGTGACGACCCCTCCCCCATTGGCTGCACACGCCGTCTGCCATATCCTCACGTGGGGAGCTCTCTGTCCAATACATGTCACACACGTGGCTCTCCCCATCGCATTCTGCAGAACCGCTTGCCCGTCAATCATGAGGTTGCGAGCACATGAAATGGAATAAGTCTCTGATGACGTGAATAGTTTTGATTGGAAGTAAGGAAGGACCCGTCCAGCTTGGATTGGTGGTGAGGTTGACGTACCCATACAGCTGATTTGGTGATTTGGTGAGTCGTCCGTCGTGACGGGAGGGCGGGCTTTATCAGCCGCCAAAATCGTTGAGTCTAGCTGGACCGATTTTTATCCACCTGGACTGTTCCTGATGGATCTAGCTGGACTGAGCTATCTATCTGGAGTTTTCACGGTGGAATTATGCCTGAGTAAGCTCCAATAAAAACCTGGGCATGTTATAACGGGGTTTTGTACGGGTGGGACTTGGGAACAGTGAACCTGACTGTTCCCAAACGTGGTGAAGCTTGTCATGTTTATTGAGCCGTCGTTTGCTGTTGAAACCGACAGTAGCAGTGCAGTTGACAGATTGAGACAATTTTTCATTCACCCCACTCACCAAGATGCATTTTATCTGCTAGGGATGAAAGTGCAGGATCATCCAGTCAAAAGATGTCAGAATAAAATTTCAGTTGTGCATTCGAAATAGAATGTACGGTCTATACACTTTCTTTTAATTTATTCTATTCATTTAATGTTGATAATGTTGGCTTGGAGATCTTTAAATAAGTGGTCATTACTGTTTTTTTGAAATCATATTATATATATATATATATATATATATATGCATGCAATTTTCATCCTCAACTTTCTATTATGTAACTTGAAACGAGTAGGTGCAATCTCATATTTTAGGGTTGCATTGTTAGTTCAAAATATTGCTTAGTGTTTTCTGTTGAATATACCAAACTAGGATTCATCACCATTTTGAACAAATCTTTAATGCAATCAATGCTTTGAACTTAATTTTCAAAAAATTATTAATAAAGAAGGAATCTGATTATTTGAAACCTTTCATATGTTTTCTAATACTTTCATAATCAATGATTATTAAATATAAACTTTTAATATTTTTATCACAAAATTTGATTACTAATGTAAGTTTAAGCTCTTAATCTAATACAAAAAAACAAACAAACAAACAAACAAACAAAACCCTTAGAATTGGAGTTTCTTCTATTGAATACAAGTTTTTTTTATTACAACTATGATACAATAAAATAAAGATCATAAATATATATTAACACATGTATTTAATAATTTTTTACTTATGCTATTCTATTTGCTAAATTTTAATTTTAATATATAATAAATTGATTTTACAATTATTCAAGCATTATAAGTAAATCCACTATAAAATAATTAATAGTTTTTGAAAAATAATTTAAATTCAATCCAATTATTAAATAATGCAATTAGAATTATCTTCATATTTTTTAAAATCAAAATTTATATCTTTGTATTTTAAAGCTTATCCAATATTTTCTATTTTATATTTTATATTTAAATATTTAAAAAAAGTATAATTAATCAATTTATCAAAAAAATTTAAAAACTGAGATTAAAAAATAAATAAATAGATAAAAACCCACAAAAGTATAAGACAAACAAAATACTAGATTAAAAAAAACATCATAAACAATATTAGGAATAAGACAACACTTTAGTCAAATTAAAGTGTTCATTTTCTTTTTTTTCTTATTTATATTATAGCAAATCAGTACAATAGAAGCTTGTGGATGAAGTTCTAAGACTTATAGAATATTACAGAAGTTTAATGATTTTTTTATTGAATTTTTTTGTAAATTGTGGAAGCTCTTGAATGATTATAGAAGGCTTCAAAACCTTTTGAAAGACCATGAAAGGTTCTTTAAAACTACATTAGATCCTAAAAACTAATAAAAAGTTCTAGGAGTTTTTGAAGGTTTTCAAAAAATCCACACAAATTGATAAAAAAATTCTATTCGATTTAACAATGTATATATTTTAAAATAAATGAGTATTTTAAGTAAATATATATATATATATATATATATATACACACACACACATATATATATATATATATATATATATATATTTAAAATGCTTAATGAGCCTAAATATATTTAAAAATTAATGATTTATGGTTTTTTATATTCTAAGAATAAATCTTTAAAAAATCATCCAAAATATAATATTATATCTTATCTATTTTTTTTAATAATACACAAGAAGATTGTAAAAAAATTCAAAGGTTATTAAAATTAATATAATTTGGTTTTTTTCTCTCATTTTTACTTCTAATGTATTATTATTATTATTATTATTATTATTATAGTTTTTTAAATTTTTTGATTAAGTTATTTATCTAAAATATTTTTAAATTGATTATTTTTTCTTAATATTTTATATCCAAAAATTAATGTTCTTTGATTAACTAAATATTTTTTTAATTATATAAATAAATAAAATTTAATAATATTACTATCGTACTTTTTTTTATCATATATGATGATATTATGATTTCTATTTAAATATTTTAATATTATTATTTTTTATAAATTAAAACTCTTCTATAAATATAACTATAACATTGATTTAAAAATTTAAAAAAGTTTCTAATAGTAGAACCAAAATACTAGCCATACTACCTTGTGCCTTGTTATAATGATGGATTATATTTTTGTCTAATTAAAAAATATAAAAATTATATGTTATTATATATTGTTTATAAAAATATCTAAGAATTTAGGCATTGCATTGAAATTCTACTTACATTTTAGAGACATGAAATTTATCAAAAGACTTGTATATAGTCAAATATAAAAAGATTTAATTAATATTTGTTTTTATTTTGTGCATGTAAATTATATCATATATAAAAAATTAGAATATTTTTTTGATTTTTTTTAAAAACTAAAAACTTATGACCAAAATTAACAAAATTTATGTTAAATTCTTGTTTGTTTTATATTTTGATTATATATATATTATTTATAAAATTTTATTCTTATTAATAGATATGTAATTTATAAAAAATAATTTAAGATATTTTAAAAAAACTTTATATTATTTATATTAAATCCAATATTTGTAACTTTTTTTTTCAAAGTTGTGAAAGTTGGTATTTTATATGCTAAATATTATTGAGCTATCAATCATAAAATTACATACATACAAAAATGTATACACACATTGTGGTTGTATTATTAAAATAAAATCACACACATATAATTTCAATTCTTTCAATCTAAGCAAATAAATTACTAAATTTCTTAAAAACTTTTTATAAAATAATCCAATTGCTCATGAAAAAAGATGTATACTATACTAGAGAAAATTGGACAAAGGATCTAGAGCAATTATACACTCTGTATAGATATCTTACAGAGGCAATTCTAAATAATAAGAAGATTTGCAATATTGTAATATTACAATTCGATTTCCTCTGGTCGTTTTCAATAATAAGAAGATTTGCAATATTGCAATATTACAATTCGGGGGTTGAAAACGACCAGAGGAAATCGACATTTGAATGTGATCCAACGTCGTCATCAAGATCTCTGAACACCTTCACTGCTACTTAAAAGTATAAGTGAAAGAAGCAACAGAATCTCCGAATTCATGGGACTCATGAATTTGGACGCAATTGAGATAGCGCCGGGCTCGGAACACAAGCAGCCAATCAAGCTTCGGGTGCTGTCCAGGGCTGCAATCACCACGAAGAGGTTACCACTGATGGTACTGCCATCGTCAAATTGCAGCAGTGTCATTCGATGAAGGACCTCATTCTTCTCAGCTTCATGCTGTGCTCTGAGAACACCAGCAGACTCATCACCTCAGGTCTTCCGACTCAACCAACCTGCGTGGCCACGCAACAGTATGGAATGGTACGAAGACCTCAGTGTAAAGCCACTCTAAAATATGTGAAGCAGACCACTGGACGCGTTCTAACTCATGTGAGACGATCGAAACCGGTGTCCTAGTGAGCAGGACCACCAGTTTAGACAAGGTCCTGCGCACTGAGAAATCATGTGCAAAGATTACTTCACCAAGTTTATAGCAACCCATGCGAGAAAACACGATCAAGAGGGATCGACTAGAGGAAGATTTCTGGCCCGATCGATTAGCGTGTCTCTCAGGGGGACCCACATCCCAGTCTAGAATGTGAATGTGCCGCACATGGATGCGTCGATACTTGAATCTTCGAGTCCCAGATCACACCATCGCGGTCCTTGCGCCGCATGAACTCATCCGATCGCCGTCTGTGCAGATCGGATTGAATTGTGTGTGTGGATATTGCCTTGCGATCGTAAGATTTTTCCTGTCGACGCTTTGATTAATTAGTTGTTTAGAAGAAACATGGCTGTTTGCAATACTGAAGAGCACGACAGAATGTGTGTGTATGTTTTTTTGAGTGTTTTGATTTTTAAATTTTACATATACTTATATATGTCCGTATAAAGTTCTTTTTTTCTTTTTTTCTTTTTTTCAAGAAAATATTTATCCAACTACCAAAATCACTCAAGAAATTATGACTCTTCTACTATTTCATGAATAATTAGCTTGTTTTGTTGAACTTTTGGGTTTTATCTATTAGTCCTTCTAATTTTAACACTTAACATATTTTTGCTATACATGATTTATTCTATCTTCTAAGAAAGGTCTCACATTTATTGAGTTTTTTTTAATTATTTTGTATATAACCTTCCATAACATACAATCATAGTTTAATAAATTGGACTATATCATTCTTCTTATATATAATATATATATATATATATATATATATATATATATCATTCTTCTTATATCATTATAACTCTTATAAAGATCTTTCTTGTACTTAAAATTTGATTTAAAATAATTAAATTTCTTTGTTCTAGGTAATAGTCACAATATATATATATATATATATATATATATATTTAATTATATTATTTAAAGTCATATGTTAGTTATCTTTTGATGAATTTATATAGATATGTATTTTTAATAATTTGACAAGATTAATAATTGCAATATTTGAGTTTAATCTTGTTTCATAAGAAATATATTATTATTTATTTTTAAAATATTTAAATAAATTAAAGGTTAAAAATTACACTCTTTTAGATTTTTATTATCTTAAAAAAATTATCTTTTAAAATATTTTTATTATACTTCTATTGCTCAAGTAAAAAAATTTTGTTTATCAAATTTATGAAGATAAAAAACACTAACAAAAATAAGATGTATCATGGCATAAATACAAAACAATTAAGCAATTGGTGCATGCAACTTATTAATTTAATTTTCCACCACAATTAATATTAAAAGTGATAAACTATAAAGATACAAAGAAAAAAAATGTTTCTTTAATATCTAAGTTGCTTCAAAAATTTATTATATTATATATAATAATAGATTTTTAATTAAATCTACTAAAATATTAAGAACAAATTATTTTTAAGAAGTATGATTATATTATATCCAAGAATTTAAAATTTATTTATCAAGTTTAACTTACTATTAAATCCTAATTATAAATTTATATAATTTTAGTATTTAAAATAATTTTTTTAATATATTATTCAATGAAACTATTTTATTTTAATTTTCATCATTTCAGAAATAAAAATATCAAATATCAAACTATATAGATATATTTTTAGAAAAATTAGTATTTATTTATAAGAAATAAATAAATAATTATATAAATAATACAATAAAAAATAATTTGGATCTTACAATAAAATAAATATTTTTAATTTAAATATAATTTTTAAATCCTATTAATAGAAATTGGTTTAATATAAGATAATATTATAATTTTTAGCTAATTCTATTATAAATTGAAATATGATGTAAACAAATTGCTACTCAATATGCTTTATCTTTAAATATTAAACTAAGATATTAGATTTATCACTAAATAAAATAATCAATTTTATGATTTTATTTTTAAATTAATAAAATTTTATTTTAAAGCATCCATAATCAATCTACAACCTATATTTTTAAACCAATCTACAACCTATTGTAAAATTACTTGGCTGTCCTTAAATAACACATTACTAAGTATCTTACAAAGAATTTTATTTAGTATTTTTTATTAGTGCACTAATCTTCTTTTAAAGTAAAAAATAAGTAAATCATTACATACTTATTTCAATTATTCAACATTCACTACTTTAACCTTCAAGAAGTAGTATCTTATAACTTTGATAATTGAGATTCTTAACCAATTAAATCAAATTAAGAAATGTATTAGATTAATCTGTAAAAAAAATATCTAAAACCTACCAGGTAATAAATAACACAAAACAAAAAAACAAAAAAACAAATAATTATTTAAAAATAGGTATATATTTTTTAAACATAATTTTATTATCTTTAAATTTAATAATATGATAGATTCTTTTCATTATAAATATCTATTAAAATATAAAATAAAAGATTATTAGCACTAGCATAATATTATAAAGTAAAGAAGAAACAAGTTTAATATTTATTCTTACATTCTTTCCTATTTTTTTAATAGTTTTTTTGCACATTTTGCTTCAATAAGATAAAAAATCAACATCCAACTAATTTAATTTTAAAAAAATTATTTACAAAATTATAAGATTAGAAACTTTGGTGTTTAAAATATTAACATCTTAACTTTGGTTTTATAAAACTTTAAACCTCATATCTTCTTCATTAAATAGATAGTAAAATACAATGTGTTTGGTATTGCAATCTTAGAGAAGATTCTTTGTATATAATAATACTATTAAAAGTAGATAACTAACATGATATTTATTTTAAAATAATAATAAAAATTTAATAATAGTCAAATAATTAGATGATATTTTTGTTAAGATATAAAACATTTTGAATGGCTCAAAAGACCTATCAAACACCCTCATCCAAATGATACATTAGACCCTATAGCAAATACCATTAAAAATATTTTATACTTTATCAACTTGTAAAGAATTAAAAAAATTTATCATCATTTGTAAATTTGTCTCTAGAAGGAAATAATGTCACAAATATCTATACTATCTAAGTAAGTAGAAGTCAATAGAAATAAATAAGAAAAAATTAAATAGATAATTTTTTTCTAATAAACTTTCTAAATTTTTTTTAAATGTGGTTTAGATCTACAAAAAATTTTGGATGCACTATATATCTAGGACATGAATCTACATACACTCATTAAAAAAAATATATCCACATTCAACTAAGAAGGAAGAAAGAAGAAAATAAAGAAGTACAATTATAAAGTAAAAAAGCACTAAAATAACTATTATTAAGTACAAAAGACTAGAGAGTTTTAAACTAAGACTAAATTACAAGAAAAATGTTAATAAGATTGATGATAGCATTAATCTTACCTCTACATATACTAACTAGCAAGAAGAACATATATAAAAAATTTTAAGGACCACAAGGCTTGTAAGTCAAATGTCCAAGTTGCAAGATGCTTCCATAGTTGTTACTTTGAAATATAATATTTCTTAAAGAAATTACTATAACCACATGGCTCACCTACAAAACTAATCCACATCTAAATAGTTTCTTCAATGTTTCTTGAAGATATTGTATGCTTGATTCATTTCTACTTCTACTTACTTAAATAGAATAAATATTTGTAACACCATGTTGCTATAGAAACTTCTTCTAAAAGTTTCTTGGATCTAAAATACTACTATGAAAGCATATTATAACTTAGAAATTTCTTTTATAAGCTTTATTGTTTTTAAGAAGTTCCACATAGTCTTTTACTAGAGGCAAAATTAAAGCAATGTTAAACTTTAGAAATGCTTCTCTTGTATTTTAATTTTGGATCAAGACTCTTTAGTTTCTTATACTTGTTATAAGCTTTAACTACAAAGATAATTATTTTTTACTTTTTTATCTATTTCTAATTATGTGTACATGTGTTATACTTTAAAATTTTATTTAAATATTTGGTTTTTATAACAATTTAATTAAAAATATTTTTATTTTAATTTTAAAACTTGACAAGATAATAATTCTATTTTATTTTATTATTACAAAGATGTATTTAAGAATCATCAAAAAATTTAAATCAAATAAGATGCTTCAAAATAGTTTTTTTAATTAATTAAAATAAATTAAAATAAATAATTTAAAATAATATATTAAAAAATAAATACTTATAAATTTTGGAATGAATAATTAAATTTTAAACTAATTATATATTTTTTATATTTATAATATTATTTATAATATTATTAAAATTATTTTTTAAAAGTTTAAAAATTAAATAATATCCAATCTTATTGAATATTTAGCTTTTACAAGTAACTATTATTGTTATAAAGAAGATTGTAATCTTTTCAAATTAACATTAAAATTTTTATTTTTATTTTTATTCCTAAGTTTTAAATTTTAATTTAATCAAAGTTGAATTGAATTTTTATTTTAATCAAAGTTTGTTATCATCTGATTATTCATCTATAGTCAATGCTATATTTTTTAACATTTAAATTTTTTTTATTATAGTCTTTTGATTCTTTCAAATAATTTAGGAATGTTTGATATACTAGATGTTTTTATATACACACATCTATATATATGTAGAGATATATATATATATATATATATATATATCTCAATTCTATAATATTGTATCTTTTTAATTAAAATTTTAAATATATGTATATATATATAACTCAATTATGTTTTCTCTTGAAGGCACTACTTTATAGTTAAAACTTTATAGTTATGTTTTCTCTTGAAGGCACTACTTTATAGTTAAAATCCAAGAAAACTACAAAATCAATAGCAAATATTTAGATTAGGACGTGATCATAAAGATTCAACCATGTCTTTTAAAATTTTAGCCTTTACTACACTCTTCTTAATATCTAATAATGTACTTATAGTGTCTAGTGAAAGAGACTCTGTTGATTTTGTAACGGTGTCTCGTATAGAGACCTCTATATCATCGCAATACCATAAGAGATATGTTGATATATCGTCACCAAGTTCGCTTCTTATTGTTGTAGTATCAACATTTAAGTAATAATCAACACAACAGCTTCTTATAACATTCTCTACATCTTCTATGCGCTTTGATTTCTCCTCTGAGATTAAATACTTATACATGTCTATACTTACAGATGGCACACACTTATCACTCATACTTGCAAGAGCTACATGTCTATGGACATGTATTAACCTTTCTTCTATCTTTAGAAGATTATGTGTCATGGACATATACATAGTTACCTATATGATCAGATAGAACTAGATAAAAGAAGGTAAAACCGGATTAATTCCATAATATCTTTAGAGAAACTTCCTAGAAACTTCATAGACGCTGCTTTGACTTTATAAGTGTCCATAGTAGACTTTTGGATTAGAAACTTGGTCAATAAGTTAGCCACATGTCGCACATGTTGGTAGCTTGAAGTCCAAGCTAAATACGTGGCGAATATATAGGAAACTTGTCCTGCAAGTTCGACACGTGTCTTGCAACTTAGACACGTGTCTTGTAAATTGGATACGTGTTGGAGGTCCTATAGAACGTCGCCACTTAGCTCTTAGGTAGATAGTATAAATAGAGACAAGAGTGAAGCCTTCTTCACTCTTGTCAACTCCTTTCTTGTTTCCAGTCTAGTTCAAGAGTCTCTAGTTTTCTTGTCTTTTGGCATTAGCCATTTCAGTTTCTTTTTAATATATATACTTCCTTATATTTATTTCTTTGAGAGAGGTCTCACTTGTTTATTTGACTTCATCCAGTTATTGTCCTTGACAGATTGACAAGAGTACACATACAGTATCAGAGCTTTGTCTTTTCTCGATTAAGAGTGGATTACCCCTTTCTCTTGATAAGACATAAGCATATTAGAAGTTGTAGAGTACCCACTTCTAAACTGATATTGTTTCTAGAATTTTTTTCTTTTGAGTGTGTGTTCCGTATTTCTTGAAGTAAGAGTAGACATCTTCCTTTCTATTATATTATCATAGCAGATCTTATGGAAATGAAGAGTGCAATGGCACAAATGCAAGAGCAAATGAGAGAACTAATGCTTGCAATGCATCAACTCAGTTTACCACCACAAGGAGCATCAAGATTAGCAGGAAGTGAAGATATAGAAATGGTTGGAGCTACGTCAATATCTACACCAAACCATGCTACCTCACCGATGATGGAGCACCGTTCAAATGTTAGAGAACCAAAAATCAGTTTGCCTGAGAAGTTTGATGGCACAAGATCTAAGTTTTGAGGATTCATCAATCAGGTACAATTGGTGATCGAACTTCAACCTCAGAGTTATCCTACGCAAGGATCTCAAGTTAGGTTTATTGGAACGTTACTGTCGGGTCCTGCCTTATCATGGTTTTCATCTTTTTTTGAATGACTTGATCCAATATTGGATAATTTGGAGGCATTTTTTGCGGAATTTTGATCGATGTATGGAGAACATGATGCAATTCATGTTGCAACCAACAAGATTCATATCCTACGACAAGGCAATCAATCAGTGTCATTATACGCTTCACAATTTTGACAACTAGCG
>JAWRVF010001802.1:0-41765 GCA_036785485.1 Physcomitrellopsis africana | reverse complement strand
TTGTCTAATGAATTAGATGGCAGTAGATTTGTAATGAAATCTATTGAAATAAAAGACCATGACTGTCTTGGAACAGACAAGGATTGTAAATGTCCATAAGAATAATGTTGAGGATTTTTGGATCTTAAACAGATGTCGCAAGAGAGCACAAAGTCCTTCACTGCCTTTTAGATTTGAGACCATTGAAAATCTTGAGAAATAAGTTCCAAGATCTTATTAAATCCAAAATGATCCGCAATGGGAAAGTCATGGCAAGATTGAAGAATGCACAGTCGTGTTGGTCCTTCTGGGATATACAAACGTTCTTCAAAGTATAGAAGGTCTTTTTCAAATTTAAATTTTTCAATATTTTTTTTCAAGCGATGCTTGATATCAAAGACCAAAGTATCATTAATTATTGCAGCACGCACCTTATTGAAGAAACTAGGATCAATACGTACTAATATAATAGTGGCGCAAAGGCGGAATTGTTTTGATTTCAACAAAATTGTATATTGTTGATCAAACGTTATCTTTCCTATCCTTGGTACAAGATATGATCTCCTTGATAGAGCATCAGATAATCCTTGTTACTTCCTAGGCTAATAAGTGATGACAAAATTAAATTGAGATAGCAACATATTCTATTGAGCTTGGCGGCAATTAAAAATCCAAGCTGATATAAAATATTCTAAATTCTTGTGATGTATACATACAATCATACCATACATTGCTCTTTTAAGAAAATAATGCTATTCTTGAAAAGAATCCACAATAGCAAAAAGCTCTTTATTGTGGATTTCATAATTAATTTTGGCAGCAAAAAATTTTTGAAAATAAAATACAACATGATGGAATTTGTTGTCTATATCCATTTGTGAAAGTATGGCCCCTAATTCAAAATTTGAAGCATTAATCTCTAAGTAGAATATCTTTATAAAGTCTGGATGTACCAATATTGGGACTGTAGTAAACACCATCTTGGGATCTTGGAATGCCTTTTCTGCTTCAGGCCCCCATTCTAACTTGTCCTTATATATCAATCGAGTAAGAAAGGCGGCAACTTGAGAGTAATTTTTGATGAAGATCTGATAGAAGCTAGCAAATCCAAGAAAACATTATACATCTCTTACAGTCTTCGGAATGGCCCATTGCATAATCGCTTCTACCTTCTTAGGATCCATTATTAAACCCTCAGTAGATATGATATATCCCAAAAATTCCATCTTAGGTTGGTGAAATACACATTTTTTTGGTTTGGCATACAAACTTGTATCTCGTAGCTTTTGTAATACCAATTTAACATGCTCCTTGTGTTCCTCTTGATTTTTTTGAGTAGATTAAGATATCATCAAGATAGATCACCACAAATTTTTCTAAATATTCTTAAAAGATGTCATTTATTAAATGTTGAAAGATAGCAGGTGCATTTGTTAGTCCAAAGGGCATGACATTATATTCAAAATATCTATACCTTGTCCAAAATGCGGTCTTCTATTCATCTCCGTCCTTAATCCATACTAAGTTGTATGCTCTATGAAGATCTATCTTAGTATAGATCTTGGCTTGGCCGAATTATTCCAAGAGTCTTGAAATTAACAATAGTGGATAATAATTCTTTATCATTATTATATTCAATCTCTAATAATCAACGCACATACGTAAAGAACCATCCTTCTTCTTCACAAAAAATATAAGTGCACCCGTTGGAGACTTTGAATATCTGATGAAGTTCTTTTCAAGATTTTCATCAATATAATCTTTCAATATCGAAAGCTGATTTTGAAAAAGACTATAGATTGGGCCCAAAGGTGGTTGCATTCCTTCCTAAAGATCTATAGTACAATCGTATGATTAGTGCTGAGGCAATATATCAACATTCGTCTTTTGAAAAACATCTTGAAATTCGTTATACTGCTTTGGAATACTTGTCGATGAAGTCATATCTTCTTTAATTGGAGTTGCATAAATAATAAATGGTGTATCTTCTTGGATTGATCTTATGAAAGTCCTTGCTCCAATAAATAAAGGTTTATCAATTCATGGCTTTTTACAAATTTTTTTTATAAGAATCTCTATTGAAAATATTATTCTTTGCAACTTCCAATCTAGAGATGGATTATGCTTTTTCAACCAAGATAGTTTGAGAATAATAGGATTTGAATGAATTCCAATAATATTGAGTATGATTTGACTTCTATAATCTTTGAACAACACTTCTATAGGTGTGGTTTTATGGATTATACTACCAGAGGATAAGGATCGTCTATCTATTATCTTTATATGAATATGTTTGGATTTTTGTACTAAAAGAATTTTATGAAGTTTAGTGAATGCCTCATCTACAAAACAAGCAAACGCCCCCAAATCTAACAAAGCGGTTGTCTAAAATTTTTGAAGGCCCAAATACAAAAGGATTATAAATCAACAAGCAAGTTGAGCAGAAAGAGAAGAACCTGAATAATTTTGTAATATTGAATTGTCTAGTCACATGGTCCCTATTGTGGCTGAATATTATTATTTTCCTGAACAATTGTACTCCTAGTTTTGGTAATATGTCAATTTTGTTTCTTTGGACAATTGCCAACCTTGAGGCCTTTCTTGCCACAATACAAGTACAAACCTTCTTCCATTCGATGCTTCTTTTCTTGCAAACTAAGAGGTTTAAATTATATTGCATCAAGTTGCATATCTTTTATTTGTAAGTGTGAATTCAAAATGCTTATTGATAAGGCAGGGATATATTGGATTGCATATTATCTTCTTGAAGTCCATGAATGTTGATCTTGTCAATATTGAAATAATTTATTATCACATTTTATAGCTTGGCTAATAGCTTCATTGAGCAATTGTAGATCCGGAAGCGACAATAACAAATCCTTCACATCATCTCTTAATTTCCAATAAAATTGGTTCATTAGGGCTTCTTCATCCCAATTGATGTTATATGCTAATTGCCTAAAATTGGATGCATAGACTAATATAAAACGTGCCTCTTGACATTATTGTGTGGCGTGATCTTCTATCTAAGAATACATTGGATACCTGGCTGTAGAGAATTTATTTAAAACTTGTTGGTAAGAATTCAATAAGTGATTTATTCTTAATAAAAAGACAAATAATACAAAGATATTACAAAAGATAATTTTTATTGATAAAACCTTTTGTATTTAAGTAGGTTTATACAAAAAGGTTTAAATTGCCACAAAACCTTTCAAAACCTTATTCACCCGCAAGGACTTATTTCTTTTTAAACTTTAGAATTTAAAAACTCTTGATCTAATTATTTGATTTCTATAAAAATTTCTTTAAAGTGTAGATAATACTCTTATATTTTATTATAAAAAAGAATCAATTATAAATTTATTTTTGATCATCCAATGTCTCAAAAATCCTAGTAGGTACTTAAAACCCTAGCTCAGAGACATCCAAGTACTATTTTTCTCATATCTCACAAATCCAAAATGTTAAAATCATAATTTTTTTATATATAATCTTATGATATAAATATGTATACTCTTGAAAATTTTGAGTCAAAAATCTATCAAATTGCCTAAGATATAGCTCAAAATATAACCACTAGTCAAGTAGGGTCACTTACAGCCCTTAGCTTATAAGCACTAATTTCAACTCCAAATATCTCTTTTATCCTAGCTTGGATTTTATAAAGCTATATATAAAAAATTTAGCCAAAAAAGTGTTCTTTCTAATCCTAATCACCAATTTTCTATTACTCTTTGTACACGTGTGTTATGCTCAAAAGAGTGATAGTAGATATAATTTCAATACCTTAACTTTGAGTGCCTATATCTCTTTTAAAAAAAGTCCAAACTACATAAAGTTTAGACTAAATGAATCTATCTTCATTGCTCTCTAGATTTTTGACTTGAAAGATATATGTGCATAGATAGATATTATTAATATCTTCAATTTTAAATTAGACAACTTCAACATGATTGATTTTTGTTGATCTAATATAATGTCTCTTATTTTTGGTACAAGATATGAACATCAAGAAAAGACATCTGATTTTCCTTGAAGTTTTTTTCGATGATATGTAATCACAAAATCAAACTAAGATAATGATATACTCTATTATATTTGTTGGCAATTCAAAACTTGAGCACTTATAAAATATTCCAAATTTTTGTGATCAGTATATACTATGATCTTGTATTGAGCTTCCTTTAGCAAATGGTGCCATTCTTCAAAAGCATCAATAATTGCCAATAATTCTTTCTTGTAGATCTTGTAATTGATCTTTGCAATTGAAAAATTTTGATACTATCAGGTGAAGTTAATCATCATCACGAGTTTGAAAGAGTACAAATCCAAGTGCAAAACCTAAGGCATCTATTCTCAAAATAAATAGTTTTTTTAGATCTGTGTAAACAAATATGGAAGTTGAAGTAAGAGATTTTTTTAGTTTTTTAAATGCTTCTTTAGCCTTGTTGTTCCAAATAAATTTTTCCTTGCTTATAATTTGTATTAATAGAATTCCAATCTTAAAATAATCTTTAATAAAGATTTTATAAAAATTCACAAATCTTGAAAAATATTATATATCTATAATTGATGATAGTTGTTTCTACTTTATAACAGTTTGTATCTTCTTTGGATTTATAAAAATTCTATTTTAAGAAGTAATATATCTCAAAAATTCAACTAATAGTTGATGGAAAGAACACTTTTTTAATTTGGTATACAATCTATTTTTTTGTAGTTTCTCTAATACCATACATACTTGATGTTCATGTTCTTGTTTGTTCTTAGAGAAGATCAAGATATCATCTCAATAGATGATTACAAAGTCATCTAAGTATTCTTGAAAGATATTATTCATCATATGTTGAAAGACTATAGGTACATTCATAAGTCTAAAAGGCATGACATTGTATTTAAAATATCCATACCTTGTATGAAATGCCATCTTTTATTAATCTCCTTCTTTGATAAGATTGATCATAAAGATGGTATTTTGATAATATTTTTGTTTTTTCTTTTCTCAAATATATCTTCAAGATTACAATATTGATTACAAATATCTTACTTCAATTGTCCAGTTGGATCTTTTATTGGAATAGCATATAATACAAATATAACTCTTTTCTTTGTTACTTGCATAAATACTTTAGCTCTAAGAAATAAAGTAGCACCTTATTTTTTCTTTTGATATTTGGACCTTGAAGAAATCTTTTAGAAAATCCAATCAATATCAAGATTATATAAATTAAATCAAGGAAGTTCAATGACAATAGGATTTGTTGGATATTCAATGATGTTGAAGATAATGTGTAATACTTCATCTTCTAATATCACTTCCAATGGTTGGATTCCTTCAATAACATCCCCAAATGCAAGGATTCATTCATCAATGACTTCAATAGATATAAGATGGATCTTCTTTATAAGTACTAAATTGTACTTAATTGCAAAACATTTATTTATAAAATATATTGAGGCTCTAATATCCAAAAAGACATTAGTAAAAATCTCCTGATTTGAGGTTCTTATATGTATAAGAAGCATAATATAAGACGTTGGATCCAAAGATACGACGAGATTTTCTTTGGTACTTTAGATTTAGTAGTATCCAATTGCAAGGTTCCTGCTATGGCTAAATATCTTTGCTTTCTAAGCTCTCTAATTCAAATATTATTCCTTGTGCCTTGAATTTTCTAGACTTGTTTAGACAGTTTGCTACCTTATCATTAGACTTCTATAATATAGACATAGATTTTCTTATTGATGTCTAATCTTCTCTGCTAGTATTGATGGCTTAAATTCAATTGTATCAATCTACATGGATTTAGGATATGTTGATAGCTTCTTTGATATTCTTGAAGATGTAGCAATTGTACCTTGATAGGCATTACTGAAAATTAATTATCTCTCCTGTCACAATTCAAATAGGCAATTGTCATAAGTAGTAGCTTAAGATATGAATTTTTCTAAGCTTCCAACTCTTGGCATTGTGATTAATAAATTCTTCATATCATTCTTTAGGCCATAACAAAATTGAGTCATAAAAGCCTTATTGTTTCAATCAAGATTACAAATAAGTCACTAAAATTCAATAGCATAAATTATAATTAAATGTTGTTGTTGTTGTTGTTGTTGTTGTTGTTGTTATTGTGTAGTAACATAGCCATTAGGTGAAAGAAAAAAAGAATGATTATATTATAAAAAAGCTCAAATAAAAATATTTTAGTAAATTATCTTAAAAATATAGATAATAGATAAGGAGATAGTAAAAATTAAAAGGTGTAAATACAGCCTTCTTTTAAAAGAGGCTTCTATTTATTTTGTAGAACCATGAATAAGACAAAATAGAGTAGGTTAGAAAAATAAAAAAAATATAAGCATCTTTAGAGAGGAGTTGAAAATAGGTTTTAGCAAAATTTACCTCAAAATTCTAAGAATTGATATCTAGAGAAGATTGGAAGTGAATCTAGGTTGAAATTAGTTCTTAAGGCACAAAACCACATGCTTATAGCGAATGGAAAGTTCTTTGGCAAATTGGAGATAATAATTGAAGAATAGACTTTAAAAAGTTTGTTTGAGCATTAATTTTGAGTAATTTGGAGGAATATTGGCTTTATAAGAGCTTTGCAAAGTCAGAGTTGATTCAAGTGACTCTGGATTTTATGAAATAAAAAGGATTTATATTTTTGAATATTTTGTGAAATTGATTATTGATCTATAGGTAAAATTTTGTAGACATGTGATTGTAAATATGCTAAGTGTATGTTATAAGTTTGAGCTTGATCTAATAGTTTAATAAAAGGTTATTGAAGTTCAAGTAGGTTGGAATCTCAAAAATTAGATTTTGAGGGTTGGTGAGGATTTGTAAGACCTTTAACAATCTATTAGTTGGATTGAAGTAAAAATTATTTGTATAGATGGTAGACTTCATTTTCTATCTAAGTATGAATTTTAAAAGCAATTGAATAGTGTAAAAAGATGATATTGGTGTTGGAATATTGGCATTAAGGTTGGAGAAAGAAGATAGCTTATGACTAAATAGATTTTTGAGCTTATCTTCTATTTGGTGAGTTAGATCTTCTAATTTTTTATACATGTTGCCAACTTAGTTGTTGAAAAGTGTGCAAAATTTGAGCTAAGTTCAATAATTCAATCATTAGCTATTGAGGTTTCAATCTGCTATAGGATTTGTTAGGGTTTGATTTAGGATTTGGATAGAATTTGTAAGAATTTGGATAGAATTTGTTAGGATTTGATTAGGATTTGATTAAGATTCAAGTAGAATTTATTAGGATTTTATTAGGATTTGATTAGAATTGGTTAGGATTTGATTAGGATTTATTTAGGATTTAGGATTTAATTAGGATTTGATTAGGATTTAATTAAGATTTGATTAGGATTTAATGAGGATTTTATTAGAATTTGATGAAGATTTTATTAAGATATAGGATTTGATTAGGATTTGATATGAATTTGATTAATATTTGATTAGGATTTGATTAGTATTTGATTAAAATTTAAGATTTGATTAAAATTTGACCAAGCTTTGATTAGGATTTAATTAAGATTTGATTAGAATTTTATTAGAATTTAAGATTTGATTAAAATTTGATTAGGATTTGATTATGTTTTTATTATGATTTGATTAAAATTTGATTAGGATTTGATTATGATTTGATTATGATTTGATTAGGATTTAATTAAGATTTGATTAGAATTTATTTAAGATTTTACTAAAATTTAATTAGGATTTAATTATAATTTCTATTATTAGTATTTTAAAGGATTTTTATTTTAATATTTCTTTAAGATTTATTTATTATTTCTTTATGATTTTTTTAGAATTTTTTTAGGATTTCTTTACATTTTTTTTATAACTAATTAAAAATCTAATTGAACTTCTTTAACAATTGAGCATACTTGTTATTCTTTAATCATAATTTATACATAATTTTATTAGAGGTGTTAGGATTTATTGTTATAATTTTTTTTTATCTTTTATACTTAAGCTCTCGGTGCATTTTCAAGCAATATTTCACGTATAATGACATTGTAGGTTTTAGATCCTGTTTTTTACCACGTTCTTTCAATCACAATTTTCAAATATAACAATAAATTATTCTATAAAAGCCTTTAATTGTATAAGATTGAAGAATTTTTTTTCAACAATGGAATAAACTATGATCAAGCACTTTTTGATAAAAGGGTGCCTATAAAAGTGACTTGAATGAATCCATTTGAATAACAAGAAGGATATAATTGTAAGTAGAGCCATACTTGTTACACAAAACCTCAAAAGTTGGATCTTGTTCTGTCAAATTTATCAAGCATATTTGCCTTTGGCTCCTTCATAATGATCCTTAAAACTTCAATAGGAGTCATGTGCATAACTTATCTACTACTTACTTCTTTCAATCAAATAATCTCTTCCTACAAACTATGAATCTTCCATTTAGTTTCTTTATATACTAACTCCATTTGAGGTTTTTTTTTGAATTGTGAAAATATTATTGTAAATATAATTTTTTCTTATATACTATCCAAAAGAGCTCAAAGATTTGCAAGAATCACCATTCTATTCTCTATTTGTAAAGATGTATTTTTCATGACTTGATCTACTTCCATATTAACAAAAAAAAAAAATCAATAAGTCTTTAATATAGTATTTTTTGTATTAAAAAGAAATATTATTAAAAAAATTAATTTACAATAGGATAATTTGTAATTTCTAAAATATAATGATATATCTTTAAAAAAGAATAATCTATTTTTTCTAAAGAAAGATCAAATAGATAAGCATATCAATCTAGAAGGAGATAATCCATACTCCTTTAGAGCACAATAGTATCTTCAAAAAGAGGGATAATCTACCATCTATGAAGAAATCAAAGCTTTGATATGATTACTTAGTAGTCTTATCAAACTATCAAAGATGCAAGACAATGAATTAACAAATGGACAAGGAAAAAAATACAAAACTAGATTGATTTCAAGAACAAAAAATTAGATGGCTTATACGAACAAAGAATAGGATGGTTGACAAGAACAAAAAACTAGATGATTGATAAGAATAAAGAACTAGATGGCTAAGAAGAATAAAAATTAGATTGATATTAAGAAATAAGGCAATTTTTTAAATTATTCCAAGACTTATATTGGTAAGATTGAGGTTTATCTTAATCTTATCTTTTATTTATACTATAAGACCTATATCCTATTGAATCTTCTACAAAATCTTCTTCACTCTAATAGAAACACCTATAGAAGATTCTAACTACGAAAGAAATTAGAAAGTTTTTAGAAATATATGAAGTATCTATAAAAGCTTTTAAGAACATCTTAGAAGATTTTAGAAGGTTGGAAAAGATTCTAAAAGACTAAGAAAGGTTTTAAAAGATTAAAGAAGATTCTAAAAGACTAAAGAATTTTTTAGAAGGTTCTAAAACACCACTAAACGACGTCTTAAGATCTTTTTATGAAACACCATTGTATAATGTGAGAGTCATAATGCTTGGTCAAGAACCTTACAAAGGCATCGGCAAGGCTAATGGACTATCTTTCTCTGTCAATAAAGGATACCCAGTTCCCCCATTGCTAAAGAACATATTTAAAGAAATATCTGAAGAGATAGAGGATTTTGCTATACCATCTCATGGAGATCTTACTAGATGGTGTGAGCAAGCAGTCTTGCTATTAAATTCAGCATTAACAACAGAAGGCACATCTTAAAAAAGATTCTAAAAGATTCTAAAAGATTCTAAAAAGTGATAATTTGGAATAAATCCATGTCACCAATTAATAATAACAAAAAAAGAATAAACTAACTAGTTGACAAGTAGTAAGGCGAATTGGACATAATTACAAAAAGAAGAAGGCATGAATGTTGGAAGTAGTTAATAAACAACAAGGCAAATTAAACACAAATATATGAATGAGAAGGTGTTGGTAATGGAAGCAATTAACAAGCAATAAGGCTAATTGAATACAAATACATGAACAATATAGCATTGTTATATTACAATACGGCTATTAGGTGAAAGAGTACATAAAGACTAATAACCTAGAAGGACTTTATCGATAATACAATAAAAAATTATTTTAAAAATCATAAATAAAAGATAGGAAGGTAGTAGAAATTTTAATGTTAATGCTATTCTTTTATTAAAATAACTTCTATCTATTTTGTAGGACCATAAATAATACAAGCTAAGTTAGATTAGATATAAAACTAGTATAAATATATTTGAAAATTTTTTGTGAGTTTTGCAATAGATCTATGAGTGAAATTTTATAAATTTTTATAAATTTTTATATTGAATTTGTCACATAAATTTTAGCTCAATTGATTAGTTAGATTTAAAATTATTGGCATTCAAGTGAATTAGAATATTAAAAATTAGTAGTTTGAAGATTAATAAGGATTTTTATAATTTGTAGCAATTTGCTTCTTAGATTGAGATAAAATTTAATAGGCTGGTAGCTACTATAAATACTAATATCTATAAAAAATTTAGAAACAATTAGATGGTGCAAAAAAGAGATCTTAGTACTAAAAGCTCAATATTAAGATTGGAGAAGGAGACTGCCTAACACCCAAGCAGATTATATGTCTTTTCTCTCAATTTGTAAGTGCAATTCTTTCTAATTTTTTTAAGCATATTTTCAACTAAGAAATCAATAAATAAATAAAATTTTAAATAAAATCAATAGCTAGTTAAAAAATTATAAGGATTTTAATCTATTAATGGATCTACTTAGTATTAATTATATTTGTTAGGATTTGATTAGATTTGGTTAGGATTGGTTAGGATTGGTTAGAATTTATTTGAAATTAATTAAAATTAATTTAGAACTAATTAGAATTTATTTAAAACTTAATTAAGATTTTATTAGAATTAGTTAGGATTTATTTAGAACTTATTTAAGATTTGATTTAGGATTTGAATAGGATATATTATAGTTTAATTATAATTTATTTAGGATTTGTTAGGATTTTGTTAGGATTCAATAGATTTATTTAGGATTTTGTAAGGATTATTTAAAATTGCTTAAAATTTAATAAGATGTATTCAAATTTTTTGTAGAGTTAATAGGATGTATTTAGGATATTTTAAGACTTGCTTTGGATCTTGTTTAGATTATTTATGATTCAAAATTAATAGAAATAAAAATTGATTGACTTGAGGATTCTAAAAGGGTCACAATTGCCAAGCTAGGTATTTTTAAACACCATATGTATTTTTTTTTTAATTACAAGAAGAACTTCAAAATAAGTTAAAATTCTTCCACAATTAAGTGTCCAATGCATTCTCAAGCTAAGTTTCACATAACATGATAGCATTGATGTAAGAAGCAATTGATGTGTATTAAGGCAAATTGAACATTAACACAAGGATAAGAAGGTGTCAATGTACACAACAAGACGAGGAGATCTAAGCACAAGGGCAGGAAGTTATTAAAGGCAAGTCTCCCATGGACAAAGAAATCAACTACAAGATCATCATTGGGCTCCATAGAAATGAACTCGCAATGACATCTATCACAAGGCTTAACTTCAAGGTGTTGCTCAATAGGACCAAAGGTAGTTTATAATACTTTGATGGGACCTAACTACTACTAATTAAAATTTTAGATTGAAAGATCAAAGTATCATAGGTCCAAATTAGGAAACAAGAATTAGATTAAGGTAGACTGATCAAACTAAGTGGACCAATCATGACTTTAGGTGGAGATAGTAGAAGATATTTGGATATGTCTATAGTTGAAAGTCATGCCTACAATCAAAGGAACTTGGGCAAGGCTATAGTTGAAGGCCATGGCTACAATTAAAGAGCTTGGATAAGACCGTGATTGAAGATGTGGTTATGAAAGACATAGATATAGCCACGAGTTAAAGAAGATGATCAAGAAAGACATGGGTATAATTATAATTTTAAAGAAGGTGGTCAAGGAAGATATATCATAATAGAAATCAAGGCAACATGGCAAAGGCTCTTCCCATCCTAGTAACTATGATAATTTGTGCTAATAGGACCAAAAGTCCTATAATGATACTACAATTTTTTTTTTAATTAGAATTTCTACTTATTTACTAATATTTTATTAAAATTCATATAATACTTTAGAAAATAAGATTTATTTATAAAATCTAAATAAATTTTTTTTGCTAAGACTTCAACTATGCTATTAAGCAAAACATGCTATTCTAATATTTGTTGTGTATAATTTGACTAAAAATAATTAATGAACTATTTTAGAAGCTCACATATGGCTACTATCTAGGACAACTTGAAGAAGTAGAGAACTAAGTATTTCTTGCTAATAGAAAGATTTAAGAAGCCTAAAGAAAAAAAATAAAATCCCAATATTCTTCTAGAATGAAATAAACTCAAACTATTTACCTATTGAGTTTAAACAATTCATATTCCTCCTCCAATGGACTAGATTTGGATATTAAAGCTATGACTTGAGATATATTTTTTAGACAATCAACAATCAACCTTTCTTATATTATACTAGCTCAGTGGATAACTCGATCTTTATTTGTCAAATTCAAATTCAAAGCATTTTGATATGAATATCTAAGTAGCTAATTAAATATACTTATTAAGATGTTTAAATCAAAAAAAAGAATTAATAAACTTTGATGTCCATCTTGTAATGGTTTAGATAATATAAATCAAAACTTATTAAAATTATCTAAGATTGTAACCTAGAATTAAGAAAAGAAAGAAGAAGACAATGACCAAGTATTCAAATCTTATTCTCCTTGCACCTATTACCTGCAATTTTAGCTAGAAACACGTCCTCATCTAATATTTGTAGTTATAATAAGTTAATTGAAAAAATATCTCTTATTAAATAGGGATCCAATTACAAAGCATCAAACTTAGCTAAAAAATCAAGTTTCTTTGTATTTTGTAACATCACTAATATACTAGGCTGTAAAGTTTGTTTTTTTTTTTGTATTTCTTATCAAAAGCAACATTTCTACACTTTTGGATTGTTTTTACATATTGACCACCAATCCTCCTTGCCTCATCTAAGTCTTCTAAATGGTCTAATTATTCTCTCAAGGACTGTTCAATAGTCATTCATTCATCTATGGCTATTTTAAAAAAAATTATTTTAAATTCAATTGACAAAATCCCAAGGCACAAAACCATACACCTATACAAAATAGAGAAGATTCTTTTGTTGATTGGAAAGTGGGGTTAAAAAATAGACTTAATAGAATTTCTCTAAGCATTAATTTTAAGAATTTTGAGTTTGTAATGATTTTGTGAGAGCTATGCAAAGTCAAGGTTCTATTTAAATGACTCTGGTTATTGAAAAATAAAATAGATTCACACTTTGGAAAATTTTGTGAGTTTTATAGCAAATCTATAAATAAAGATTAGTAGCTTTGTGAATATAGTTGTATTAAACATTTGTTGTGAATTTTAGCTTATTTGGATGGTTAGACCAAAGGTTATTAGAATTTAAATAAGCTAGGGTCTCAAAAATTAGACTTTGAAGGTCAATGAGGATTTTTGTGATTTTAAACAATTTGCCATTTAGATTATAATAGTTTTTTTTTTTTTTTTTTTTTTTTTTTTAAATTGATAGTTGACTTAGTTTTTAAAATTTGAACAATGCTAAATTTTAATATTTATATTTTATAATTATTTATAATTATTTATAATTACTCATATTTATTAATATATAATCTATTTTATACATACATATATATAAATGGAATAAATTTAAATTTAACTCTCTCTCTCTCTCTCTCTATATATATATATATATATATATATATATTTTAATAAATGGATTCTCTTTGTTATGGCTTGAGTACATTTAAGATGTAAAACTAATCAGTAATAATACACTGTTTTGTATTCTTGACGAAGAATCATCATAATTACGATTTGGAGAACTATAAATTTTATATCAAAACATAAATCAAGATGTTTGGAATTTATTGGTAAAACTAAAACTCACCGTCATATTTAATGATGTCCTCAACACTACATCTGAATAAATAAATCAGATCTTTCTAGCATTGATATACACATAAAATGGCTGCTTTGTCATCTTGTTGAACAAACTTTTTAATTAACTGAAATCCATCAATCATTTTGACAAATTTTTTTAAAACAAAGCACATGCCAGAGATCACGTGACCTATTTACAAAGTGGTCAAGTGTGCCATGTTTGGGAATTCATCGCTCCTTATTAACCTTGTTTAATTCTTTTCTCCACAAAGAATCAATAAACTTCTAAAAGCATTCTACAATCGCATGCTGCTTTCAAATCTGAAAGCACGATCTCAAAAACAGTAACTAAATTTTGTAATCCTACACAAAATCATTCCAACCAAATTGAATTTCCAAAACAAATTAATGCAAAACACCAATAATCTCCTCTTCACTAGTCCACACAATATGACATCAATCCTATTCCAAGCCATTAAAAAAGCATCCAGTTCAATGATCTTCCATACATGAAACAGACACCATACAAATACACAACACCGGATATTCAAAATTCAAGTTCTATTTCTCAATAAACAAAAAAGAAAAGAAGAAAATAAACAATTTAAGAAATAAAAAGATATAAGGAAGTATCAAGACCTGAGACTAGATAATACATTTCAGAAGCAAAGTGCTTCCGATGCTTGCTCCGAGAGCCATCACCCAGTCGGTGAGCCATTATCCGTGAACACTACCGACACCGACACCGTTGTCGGGGCTTGGGACGCAGGCTCTAGGACCCGGAGGCGATGGCGGCCGCGGCGTGTCTCCGCGAAAGGGGTTTTGTACCCACGGGGGGATCCTCACTGCCAGTGGATCCTGTACCCGCGTCTGCAGTGGTTGCATGCCGCAAACGGTTTATAACTTCCAGATCTCGTTCTAGCTGTTTCCTTTTGTGCCGCTTAAGACAGTAACAACCCAACAATGTTAAAAAAATCGCTATTGCGGCCACTCCACTCAAGACCACACCGACGATTAAGCCAGTGTAATTTTTTTTCTCCTTTGGGACACAGCCTCCGCAGCAGCTGACTTTCGTGTCCTGCTTTTCGAGCTTGGGTGTGCATATGTTGTTTTTGTCGATTTTGGAGTCTGGGCAGATAATATACTGCCAGCGGAAAACCAAGAGCACAATCGAAGGAGTGTCAAAACGCATCGTTGATGAAATTATTAGTGTAGTGAGTGAGTGAGGGGTTAGCACAAGTTGGACAAGTGCCAGATGCGCTTTTCACTTCCTGATTCTGGCATTTCGATAGCTGGTAGCGTACAAACTTGCAATGGTAACAACGTAACCTTGTAATTGAAAAGCAGCACGTGCCAGTTGAGCAAGAATGTGTCCGGGGCTTACTGGAGTGTAGCACACGCTGGGCACGTTGGCCATCGTGGACGCATCGTAACCTTCGGAGGAGCTAGTCGACTGGTTGTAGCGTCCGGTGACAGCGGCTGTCAGCGTGCTCGGGTCTCCAAAACCGTAGTCATTCGCAGTTTCATCTTTGAAGATGTCGACTCCGACGACCCCAAGCAGCTGATTCCCAGTCAAGGCGAAAACTGGCAGTGGACGAAAGAGTGTGAGTGCTTTTACGCAGGGTGACAACACAATCCATGCATGGTTTTCGTTGGAACAAAATATACGGTTCACGAGACAAAATTTGCTTCTCCACGCACTCACCGAGACTTGGATGTTGCGTACCTGGTAAGCTCAGTGTGAAGGTGTTTGGATCTCCATTGTAATCTGCATATTGTTCACTGTAGTCGACGCTGTTATTCATTATCTGACGATGAATGTTGCCGAGCCACGAAAAGTATGCCCGTAAGAGAAATCAACGTAGTTGAGATCTTCGAAATGCACTTTATTGGCTGAACAGAGATTCGGACTCTGGTGGCTGCTGGTGTTCAGATTGTAAATGAACAATCTTACACTCGCGTCCAACGTGATGTTCGGCGGAATGCGGACGTTGCCAGCAGTGAACATCAGTATGACCTGCCATTTACAACAATAGATCAAGATACAGACTCTTTAGGAACTTTTCACGGGCCTAGAACCACGTCAGGCGAGAAAATTAGACAGCTAGAATACTGGGACATATAATCAAGCTGCAAGCCATCGGGGTTCAACCAACTCACTGCAGAGCAAATGTCTGGTTTCAAGAAATTAAATTGTAAAGTGTACAGAATTGGAAATAGAGAACCTTGAAATATTGAGGATCGTCTTTACTTAGCAGATCGCTGGCGCTACTGATAGAGGTAGTGACATTCATTTCAGTGGGATCTGTAAGAGATATCCCCAAATCTGGAGAATATACTAACTTCTTCAATTTCTCGACGGTGGACTCACCATTTGGATTATTAACATCCGACTCCACAACAACCTGTGCACACAACATACTTGTGCAAGCTAGGTTAATGTACACTCTGTGTGTCGGAATACCAAACATCACAAATCAAACGCAGATTGAAGCGCAGATGCATGCACCCACTCACTCTCAATGTGCTACTCATCGGCCCCGAGAGGATGAAAACTGCATAAATATGCAAATGCACACAATACTGTTATTCCAGGATGCGAGAACTTGCCGGTTCCGGATTTAAGCGGTAAGATCCACTGGAGTTGAACGTCATGAAGGTTATCTTGTCCTTCCCTGATAGGGTTCTCGAAAAACTTGAGCTCAACTTTTCTTTCGCTTTGTCCAACAAACTATAAGACTCGGCGTTGATACTGTCTGTCATGGTAGACCCAGTGTTTATCAACACAACGATGGATTTCTTTGCATGTAGTGATTCACGGTACCTGCCATTTGATACATTTTAAACCTAATCAGAACAAGCAGGAAAACAGGACTAAGTGAAAACGAAAGATTGAAAATTAATGGCATTTACAGGTTACAATCCACTGGCTAATCAAATACGAAACGCTGACCAAGGCCTGATCCTTGGATCATAGAACTGCTCGCAACTGGTTTCATCCTGCGACACAAAGTAGCCGGGGTGTCAACTCAACTTTTACTCTATCAATATCGTGTCAGATTCATCACACGCACAAGTTGTACGAAGATCAGTGAGTACTGGTGAGTACCGATCCCGGGAAGATGCGGAAAGAGCCGTCAACAGCTCCGTAGTAAACTCGAAAGAAATGCGTAATGTTCGACATTTCTTTAAAGTAATCATTCAAATTCTTCTGTGCACATATTGATTGTCTAGAACCAGAGTCATCAACGACGCGCCTGCACTCCAAAACCCCACCATTACGGTTAAACATGCACGAGATGATTTTCCGTTCTTCCAGTTCAGTACTTAAATTTGAGTTAGAAGCCGCTGATTCTGTCATTGTCTTGTTCACTTCCTCACACCACGATAACGTACTCCATTGCAACATGAAATTAAGAGCAATGATTATATCACAATGAAAGGGTCAAGCAGGGACGGGAGATTTGTAAGTCTAGTTGAGGACCTCAGAAAACTTTGGCTGAAGTCGAAGTTACTGTAATGGCAAGGCCCACCGTCCACTGGGCAGTAGGAGTTGTTGTAAACATGATGGCATTTGTAGTCTGCCAACCCTGACGTTCCATAATAGTTGAAACAAGTTAATCGAGAGCATGCAGGACCCGCTCCACAATTTTGTAGCGAATCTGCTCACAAACAGTTATAAAACATGAACAGGCAGCATCAGGAGCCAGTTGGGTATCATTTGACTCTAGTTCCTCACTGAACAATGACAAAATTGATGAGCTCGTTGATCCAAATGATCAGAACGCCTCTTGATCGGTAACGTGATTACGGATCATGAGTGTGCCGATGTTCACGAACTTACAGTGCTAAGTTTCACACATGGAAATCGAAACACGAGATGCTCATGTAGGTTTAAGTTTTATAAGTTACCACAATTCTTTTGAACGACATCATGATTTTTCTGGATCTGCGGAACTAAGATATTGAGGTCCGTTTCCTTCTGCGCCAGCATGCTTTTCGCCCGATCAATATCTTCCAAAGCGTGAACGTGACAGGACATCAAAGAAAAGATAAAGAATAGAGCGACAAGACGACGATGATCCGACATGGTTCTGGATGTAGAGACAATTCGCAAGGATTCGAAGATCGGCGTTAAAAGACCCCGCTCCTCCTCCTGTTGTGAGATCAGACCCGGTCAAGTTAAGAGATTCTCCTTTATCCTCATCAACGCCGCCATTTCTACCTGCCACCGTCGTCCATTCCTAACTATTTTCCAACCTCAAAATGAAAACCTAGACGCGCCGATTACTCTGGCTACAACTCGCGGTCACCGCGCTTCCCTCCGTGGCTCCTCTCTCTCTCTCTCTCTCTCTCCTCCAACTTCCTCCACGGTCCTTGTCCACGATATGAAACAAACGAGTTACCTGGCTTCGACTCGTTCGACGATTGCTCGCCACCAGCGGACCAGAAACGAACGCATCCGTCTTCAAACTAGCGTCATGGCCTCACACTGACTTTACTCAGCAGCCCATCAGGCCAGCAGCAGCATCAGCAGGGTGCATCTAGACAAGCATCTGAGGGTGCACGGAGCAAATCCTGCTGGTTCTCGTGGCCATTTCTAATACTTGCCGCTCTAGCTTGCACTAAGTTTGTCATTTCTACCGACAGCTCCTTGCGGTGAGGTCATAGAATCACGAGCTCATCGTTGTCCGTTTCCGATTTTAGAATCACCTCGACTTCCTCTCGATCTGGCTCATGCTGTTTCTCTCTCTCTCTCGCTCTCATGCTCCTGCTGCTTTGATGATCCCCCACTGATTACCAAGAACACCATTCTAAAACTCGCCGTTGTGGGTGTAGATTCTGTATATACCTTGACTTTGGATATTTCCGAGTGACTTATCTTCGACGTGTCATGATGTCGAAATGCTTTACCGACTGTCTGCAAGTTGCACTGCTGACTGTCCCACGGAGTTGTTGCGCTCCACAAAATGACGAACCATCATTTGCCATTTATGTGCATGTTTGTGTCTTTTTATAAGAGCGGGAGTGTTGCACAATGAGCTCGAACATTGTAGTCAGACTTTCACGTGCTCTCAGATGAGTGAGCGGAGGAGATGCAGAATGATCTAGAGATGAATGTTGAATGCTGCCAGTAAGGAGAGTATAAACTTTGTGCAATGGGCCCAAAATATTACTTTTTACTACAGAAAGAGGAAGCTAATTCTTCAAAAGAATCGTTGGGATCATTATCTTTGAAGTTATTGTTGCTAAATTCCGTTGTGTGTCTGTTCCTTATTTTTATCCTTTGATCTAATGAAGAATCTTCAGTGTGAAAAGGGGTGCCAATGTAGGACCATCCACTAAAAGGAACTTAAACATGTGTATTTTCTATAATTAGTTTTTGTGGACCATTTTTCTCCTATGATATCTCTTACAAAGGATCTATCTTATTAAAGAAGAAGTCAACAATTTTTGTACTATTTGATAATATGATGGACTTTATCCTCCTAGTATCTAGTATAGTGGATATTCTTCTTTTATCTCATATAAAGTAATAGAAGAGAAGACTATTGTCTATTTGTTGGGTTATAAGGATATTATTTAAATAAATCTTTCTAATACTTCTTCCACTTTGACATCTACTATTATAATGAATATATATATATATATATATATATATTAAATATAAGTTTTAAAAGTATAAAATAATTTATATTTTGAATAAATTTGTTTATTTTATATTTTAATATTATATAATATTATATTTTTATATTATATGTATTATAATAAGAAATTATACTTCTATCTTGATATGTAGTTTAATTTTTTAGTACATCATATTTTCAACTAAAAAATATTTTATATATATTTTGTTTTAGATAGATAGATAGATAGATAGATGGATGGATGGATAGATGGATGGATGTTACTAATACCACTACAATTTTTGCTATTGCCACCACAAGTTTTTTTTACTCACTTTTTAACTATTTTTTATTAAAATTAAATTAAATTTTTATATAGTTTTAAAAAAATATATTAGAAATATTAACATAATTTTTTATTGGAATAAAAAAAATTAAAAAAATATGTCAAGTGGGTGGCGGATTGTGATGGTAGTAGCAAAAACCTCGGTGGCATTAGCAACACCCTATATAAAAGGCAATTGATACTTTTAAAATAAAAAGACATCTTTAAAATATAGTTTAAAAGATTTAAAAAAATTGACTTGTAAAATGAATCTTTTATATTTTATAATCTCTTAATTCATGTAGAATCTTTTGTTTGTTTGAAAATAGATAAACTAAATTTTTTCTAATTTATTAGAAGAATAATTCTTATAAAGATTATTATATTAAATATAAATTTTTAAAATATTTGAATTACTATATTTTATTAATTTATTAAATTATCTTATATTTATATATACAAATGTATCAAATTTTATTTTCTTTATTAATTATATTATTTATATACATACTATTTTTTAAAAAATTATTTATTTAATATTTATAATTATTTATATTAATTTTTATATATTATTTTATAAAACTATATTTTTTTATATTATTATATAAAACTTATATAAGATATGATAATTTTTATTTTCAATAAAAGATATATATTAGTATTATTTTATTTAAAGTAATAAATATATTTAGTAATATTATTAATATTCTATTTTTTAACTTATTATTATTTCATGACATCTCTTTATTATTCTATTAATATTTTTTTATAAATTAAAATAAAATAATGATTTATTTAAACTTAAAAAGGTATTCATATAATATAATTCATATATATATATATATATATATATATATATATAGCATAAATAATATTTTATAAAAGCAATAATTATCTTAAAGATAAAATCTATACTTATTGTGAATGACAAAGAAAAACAAATAGTATTGTTGTACTAACTACAATTATATTATCAAAGATAACTAAACTCACATATTATAATTTTTTGAATACATATTATCATGGACATTCATCTAAGAAAGATTCTAAAAGATTCTATAAGATTCTTGAAGATTTTTGATAGTTCTAGAAGATTCTCAAAGTTGCTTCACATTGAAGCAATAAGAAAACTGTTCAAGAAGCATTCTAGGATGACTTGAAAACAAAGCCTTCTATAAGAATTTACTTGGAAGCTTCCTAATTAGTATATATAGGTGTTGAGATTGACGAACTCATCATTCTCAACAACACACATCTTGTGGTATAATTTGAACCTTCTAGTCTTATTTTTATTCTTGTATTGTGCTATCTTACAATATGACTTGTTTATTCTATTGTTTTGTTATAATCATACATAATTCTTTAACCTTGTCAATAATAGTTTGTTAAGACTATCATAATACAATATTGGAGCTTAGTTTTTTTTGGATAGAGAGCAAATGATTCTTCTTCTTGGAAATACTATAGTGCTTTAGAGGTTATAAATTACCCTCTTATAGATTGGTATTATTTTTGATTTAAAAAAAAAAAATTAATTACAAATTATTATATATAATTCTTCTTATTTTATTTCTATAAGAAGAAGTAAAGAGTTTAATATGATAGATTCCAAAGAAGCCAAAGTAGATTCAATTATAAATGCTAAGATAGAAATCTTATCTAAGCAAAATGAAGAACTTTATACAACCATGTGTAATGGTTAAAGAATAAAACATCTTCAACTACTACTACAAGTCATTCTAAGAACTCCATCACCAAGGTCTATATCACTAAAAGATATATGTATTCAAGATAATAATCCAATGTCAACAACAAAAGAACCAAAAATTAGCCTTTTAAATAAATTTGATAGAACTTGTTCAAAGTTTTGTAGCTTCATAAATCAAATATAATTTATTACTTTATTCCAATCTAAGTGATATTCTATAGAAGTACGTCATGTTGGTCTAATTTGAAACTTGCTCTCAAGTCAAAGTTTATCTTAATATGCTCCATTGTTTAAAAATAATTCTTTTATATTTCATAACTTTAAAATATTTTTGGGAGCATTTGCAAAAGCATTTGGCAAACATGATAAGATTTGTTCTATTATAAATAAAATTTGAATACTTTAATAAAAAATATATTTATATTTGCTTTTGCTTTTGAATTTTGGCAATTAATATATATTATTAATTAAAATGAAGACCAATTGATAAGTCAATTTTATTGGAGATTATGAGATGATGTAAAGGATCTATTATTATCTATATCTAATCCTCAAATTCTTAATGAACCAAGCAATTAAGTTGTAAGGTATGACAATTGGTTATTTTAACATTGTCAAGATAAATATTCTTTAGACACACCATAATTATATATCAATTACTTGTCAACTTCTACACCATCTTAGTGTAATGATCATTTAAAAGTAATAAACATGCAAATTGATACGGTTTGTTTTAAATCTCTTTTTGAATTTTAAAAAAATAAAAAATAAAATAACAACAACAATAACAACAAAGGAATTAAGGTTTATACTTATAATATGAAAAGATTGGCTACAAGATTGACAATTGTCTTAAAAAAATGCCAATATATCCATTGAATGAGAAGTGCAACTATACCAACAAATGCAATGTTGGAAAACAAAGGCATCTAGTTATAATAGGGACCATATGATTGGACTCTTTTACTTCTCAAGATAAAACAAGTCTTGTACTATCTGCCAATCTTTCTTATTGTTTTACTATACCAATCTATTTAAGCTCTCAAAAATTTAAAATCCTTGTTTTATTAGATTCAAGAGCCTCTACTTGTTTTTATTAATTAAGAATTTTTACAAAATCATAAAACTCCTATGATTAAAAAATCCAAATTCGTCCATATAGAAGTTATAGATGGTCAAGCTTTATTATCTAGAGATATTACTTATAAAATAATTCTATTAGAAATAATAATAATAAAAGTCATAGTTACCAAATCATATTTAATATCATCAAGTCTTTGTCTAATCTAGTCATATTAAGACTTTTTTGATTTGAAAGATATAATCCATATATAGACTTGACATCTTATAAAATAGTATTTCCTATAATATAGCCTATTTATACAAAATTTATTATAGGATCTCATAAATCTCATAAGTCTAAAGCTATAAAACTTTTATTTATTAAAATAAGAGCATTTATAAGGATAATAAAAGAAGGTTCTTCTTTTATTATTTATGCATTTCTAATATATAAAGTAGTGACTACATCAACAACTATTCCAAAATATTTTAAGGATTTTCAAGATATATTTAAAAAGAAAAATGTCGTCACGTTGCCAAAACAATGTTCTTATGAATGTATTATAGATCTTCAAGAGAGGATCCAACCACCATTTGGTCTTATCTATAATTCATTGTAGAATAAACTTGTTTATTGAGGAAATATATCTATAAAAATCTAGTAAAGAATTTTATACAACATTCAAAATTTTATGCTAGTGCTTTAATATTTTTTATCAAGACAAAGGATGGATCTTTATAAATATATGTCAACTATTTATCAAGGATATGAAAATACAAAATAAGATGCTTGAATTAGAAAAAGGTGTCACAGATAAGAATTATTCTAATAATTATCTAATTAATATGGATAAATAGAAATAAATAAAAATAAATTAATTTGATAATATCTTATAGAAAAGCTTTTTAAAAGTTTCACAAACATGGATTCATCTTTATACATATTTATAGGTAATTAATAGACTAGAAACTTGGCTAATAAGCTAACCACGTGTCGTACATGTTGATAACTTGTGGAACAAGCTAGTTACATGTCACACATATTGGTAGTTTGTGGAACAAGCCAGCCACGTATTGCATATGTTGGTAGCTTGTGGAACAAGCTAAGTACATGGTGCACATGTAGGAAACTTGTCTTGCAAGTTTGATATATGTTTTACAAATTGGACACGTTTTGGAGGTTCTACAGAATGCCACCACATAGTTCTTAGATAGATAGTATATATAGAAACAAGAATAAAGCCTTCTTCACTCTTGTTAATGCCTTTTTTTTCTTAGTCTTATTTCAAGAGTCTTTAGTCTTCTTGTCTTTGACAATAGCTATTATAGTTTTAAAATTATACCATCTTCAAGTGATTTTGAGTAACATAAGAATTTTTTTTTTTTTTTTTTTTTTTTTTTTTTAATGATGCATGTTCTTATTCTTGATAATTTGACCAGAGTGAAGATTCATTGTTCTTGTTTTATATTTAAGAAGTAAGTGGATTATCCCACTTCTATTGTTGCATTTGAAAGTTGTGGATTATCCACCTTCAAACTAACATTCTTTGCGATAGTTATAAATCTATTCTTCAAAATAGAATAGATTATTTTTGAACTTGAACTTAGAAGCATCATAAGATTTAGATGAATTATTCTTAATTTCATGAATAAGAGGATTTGAAGACATATTTAACTAGACTTGCTTGACAAAAGTTGAATCAACAATTAATATTGATTTTATTGCTTAAAGATGAAATTGCTCCTATTTCAAGAAGATTGTTTTTTGTTGATCAAAAGCTAAATCTTCTTCTTTTGATACAAGATTAGAATGTTTAGAAAGGGTATTAGATAGACCTTGTTGTTTTTTTGACCGATAAGTGATATTAAACTTGAATCTTGATAAAGATATATTCCAACAAGCTTAATAATAATTTAATATACATACTAACATAAAATACTTGAGGTTTTTGTGATCCATAGATATAGTGATTAGACTAGAAGCACCTTCTAGATAATAATACCATTCTTGAAAAGAATGTATAATTGTAAGAAGTTTTTTATCATGGCTTTCGTAGTTGATTTATGCTTTTGAAAATTTCCTAAAATAAAATGTTATTAGATGGAGTTTCTCATTTGCTCCTATTTGTAACAATATCACATCCAAAGCAAAGTCGATGCATCTGTTTCAATAAAAAAATGTCTTAACAAAGTTGACGTAATATAATATTGGTACAAAAGTAAAAATTATCTTCAAAGCTTTAAATAATATTTTTGTTTCTTTACTCTATTTGAGTTTGTTCTTACAAATTAAGCTTATAAATAGAGTTGTAACTTAAGAAAAATCTATGATGAAGATTTGATAGTAATTAGCAAATCCCAAAAAGCATTCTACATCTCTTATTGTCCTTGGAATCTTCCAATCTATAATTATCTAGATTTTTTTAGTATCCATCTTGAGACCATCATTTGAGATGATGTATCCTAAGAAATCAACTTAAATAGTGTGAAATATACACTTTTCTATCTTGGCATATAGCCTTGTATCTCTGAGTTTTTGTAAGACATAACAAATTAGAAAGTTCATGTTCTTTTATATTCTTAGAATAGATCAAAATATTATCTAATTTATAGACAATAAAATCATCAAAAAATTTATAAAAAACATCGTTTATAAGATATTAAAAAATAGCAAGTGCATTTGTGAGTCCAAAAAGTATGACATTATATTCAAAATGCAGTCTTCCATTCATCATTTTCTTTGATGCAGACTAAGTTGTATGCTCCTTGCAGATCTATTTTTGTATAGATCTTTTCTTAATTAAGTTGATTAAAAAGTCTTGAAATCAAAGATAAAGGATACCTATTCTTGATTGTAATCTTGTTAAATTCCTAATAATCTATGCACATCCGCAATAATTCAACTTATTTCTTTACAAATAAGATAAGAGCTCTTGTTGGAGATTTTGAATGGCGTATGGAGTTCTTAGCCAAATTCTCATTAATATATTCCTTTAATGTAGCCAACTTGTTCTATGATAAATTATAGACTGGTCCAAATGGTGGTTGAGTTCTCTCTTGAAGATCAATTAAAAAATCATAAGGTCAATGTTCTAAAAGAATATCTGTCTTTTTTTTAAAAAAAATTATCTTAAAAATATTGATATTAACTAGGAATACTACTTATAATCTTTTCAGCATCTAAAATGAGTATGGCATATATAACAAAAGATGATCCTTCTTTTGCTACATGTATGAAAGCTTTTGTACCTATTAATAAGGATTTGGATGTATTAGATTTATGTGTGTTTACTTGACTAACGGATTTTTGGATTAAACTACAAAAAAAATCAAGGTTATAAGAAGTCTAATCTAATTGAAGATTATATTTTTTTAACCATGATAATCCTAAAATAATTAAATTGGAAGGAGATCTAATCACATTAAATATGACTGCGCTATTATGTCTCTTAATTATTACATCTAAAGAAAAAATCTCATGAATAACATCTCTATAAGGCAATGAACGACCATCTATGACTTCCATATGTATGGATATAGTTTTTTTGATTAGTGATATTTCTTATTTTTTAACAAAGCCTTCATCTATGAAATAAGCTGAGGCTCTTGAATCTAATAAGATAAGGACTTTGTAATTTTTAGGTCCTAAAAATACATCTATTATAAAATAAGGTGAAGAATCTGAAGAGAGAATAGAATCTTTATAAGATATTGTATATGATTCTAACCGCATCGTCTCTATTATAGTTGAAAAAACTTATTTTTTGACACATTATCTTCTTTAGCAACCATACTCTTTATTTTGCAATTACATTGCTTCTTTAGATAATATTGAACAGTGTGTTTTGCTTCTCTATAATACAAGCACAACCCTTTTTGATGATGTCAAATCTTTTTATGTTCAATGAGAGGTTTAAAACATAATGCATCAATTTGTATTAGATTTGGCTTAGTCAAATGAGTTTCTAAAAACTTAGGAGTTACTATCATCAATTGACTTAATGCTCTTCAATCGAATCTATATTTTTGATGCCTTTCAAATAAACAATTGTAGCATGCAATGGCTTGAGCAATAAATTGTTCCAAGGTATTTGCTTTTCAATTTTTAATAACAAGTCTTTGATATTATCCTTCAAACCATAACAAAATTGATTGATAAGGGCCTTGTCATTCTATTCCACATCTCAAGCAAGATTTTAAAATTTTATAATATATGTTGTAATTGATCATGATCCTTGTTGCAAAGATAAGAGCTTGGTCTCTACCATCCTTTCTCGATCACTTTCTCTTAATATGGTTGTAAATACTTTGACGAATAAATTTGAATTGTAAAAAAGTCATGAATCTTTTTCCATTAAAAGTGCAAACAAAAAAAAAGCACTTCCACATAGAAATACACCTATGAATACAACTTGAGTAAATCCATTAGGATATTGAAAAGAATGCAACCTTAGATATAACTTGATTTGTTGTAGAAATCCTCAAAATTTTGATCTTGTTCCATCAAACTTCTCAAGCATACTAATTTTTGCCTCCTTCATGCTTATAGAAGCAAGGCTTCCTAGATTTGTTTGTAAGGTTGATTTACTTGCTTTCCTCAACCGTATAATTTCTTGGTGTAGGCTCTGAACTTCTTCCATAAGCATAGGAATAGTACTTCCATGATTGGCATTAGTGATTTGTGAAATTTCTATTCTAAAAGTATTGACAAGCTTCTGAAGATCTATGATAGTTATAAATCTATTTTCATTTTTTTCTAATTCAAGCATATTTTAAATCAAGCACAAAATAGGTTAATCAAGTTTTAAAATAATATTTGAGATATACCATCAATTATCATCAAGATGGTTGAATAATTCTTTTGCCATTGGCAAAGTTTGCTTATAATAATTTGATATATTTGTCTATTCAACAAACTCCATTCTTTGCAAATTATGGTTATCATCCACGACTTCATACTTTTGACATTCCAAAGGCTAATAATCTTGTGGTAGAAGATTTAGCAAATCAGTTGTCAAAACTACATGCAATAATGAAGGTACAATTAAAAGAAGCTCAAGAACAACAAAAGATCAATACAAATGTCTATTGTAAGAGACAACCTCAATTCCACATTGGCAATAAGGTATGGTTATTTTATCATAATATCAAGACTAATCGTGCTTATGACAAGTTAGATTATTATAAGCTTCAACCATTTTTGATTTGTGAATAAATTAATCTAGTTGCCTTTTGATTACCTCTACCAAAATCTATGAAGATCCATCTTGTATTCTACATGCCATTGCTTGAGCCATACAAGACAATGGATATATAAGGAAGAAGACAAATGCCATTGCATCCTATAGAAGTAGACAACAATGAAGAATTGAGGTGGAAGAGGTCTTAGATTTGAGATGACATCAAAATCGGCTGGAATATCTTGTACATTGACGTAAATATAATAACAATGAATGAACATGGAAGCTATTCTAAATATAACAAATGTATCAACAAAGATCAATACTTTTTTATTGATAACATCCATCAAAACCAATATAAAGAGTCAAGAAAATCTTTCAAAGACTAAAATATGTTATAAGTACAATTTGGTGCATCTTCGACTTCCTCAACATGTAATCACCGCTCCTTGTGGAACTTGTCTTTAGAAGGGGAGATAATGTTATAAACAAAAATTATTCTATTAATTATCTAATTAATATAAATAGATAGAAATAAAGAAAAGTAAATTAATTTAATAATATCTTATAGAGAAGCTTCTTAGAAGCTTCATAGATACAGATTCACCTTTATACATGTCTATAGGTGATTGATAAGCTAGAAACTTAGATAATAAGTTAGCCTTGTGTTGCACATATTGGTAGCTTGTGGAACAAGCTAAATACATGGCGCACATGTAGGAAACTTGTCTTGCAAGTTTGATATGTATCTTGCAAATTGGACATGTCTTAGAGGTCCTATAGAATGTCACACATAGTTCTTAGATAGATAGTATATATAGAGACAAGAATGAAGCCTTTTTCACTCTTATCAATGTCTTTCTTATTTCTAGTCTTGTTTCAAGAGTCTTTAATCTTCTTGTCTTTGGCAATAGCTGTTCTAATTTTAATACTATACCATCTTTGATTTATTTTGAATAATATAAGAATATATTTTATTCTTTTATAATTTATATCCTTATCCTTGACAAAAGATTTCAAGAAGAAATCAACAAGGAATTAAATTAACTAAATAAGTATACAAATAATACTAAAAAGGGTGAAGTAGAACTCCAAGAGATGCATTGTCAAGACTAAAGAATTCTTCAACCTCGACTTTAATATATATTCTTATCTAAGAAGCTTCTTAAGTGGCTTCTATCAAAATAAGAAACTTCTTAAGCTCTTTCTACCAACTTGGAAGCTTTTCAAGTTCCTTGTACTAACTATGAAGCTTCTTTAGATACTTTCACTAACTATGAAGCTTCTTTAGATACTTTCACTAACTATAAAGCTATTCAACTGACTTTCATTAACTAAAAAATTTCTAGAATGTTCTAGAAGGTTTTATACACTTCCAAACTATATATTCTTAATATTATTCCTTCTCTAGCAACAAGTTCTAAGAAGAGCTCATACCTTTAAAAATCTTCTTACATACATAGCAAGTTGAAAATATGCTATACCAATAAAGCTATGAATTTTATTCTTTGTTCTTAGGTAATAAGTTCTATTGATTTTTGAAAAAATTACCTATGGCCTTCAGGTAGTATCTCCATTGTTGAAACATTCTATTAAAGGATTTGATCTTTATTATGGCCTTCAAAACATCTTCCAAATAGGATATCATACTTAAAAAGATTCATCTTTTTAAGCTCAAGCAATATTACTAAAGCTTAAGCATTGGAATTTAAACTTGCATGGTTGGATGTTGTTCCTAATGGCTCCAATCATGGTCATATTTGGTGCTAAAATGTATCATCCTCACTTTGCTTGATTTAAGACTGTGAAAATTAAACTAGTTCATTCAAAACTTGTATAGTAAGTAAATCTTCTAAATCTTGTTTTTTCAATGCTTGAAGGTTTGACATGGTGATTGACTTGCTTCTATAATTCTATTTTATCTTGAAACATATGACTACGTATTGATGAAGGCTTTGGTTTGACTCTCTTTCTCTTATAGGTATTCTTCAAATTTAATCTTCACCAAGAAGTTATCATCAAACATGTTTGGATTTGTGGAAATAAAATCAATGAAATTCTTATACCTTTTAAGATATATTGGCAAGATTTTTGACAAGTTTCCATTTGTATTCATTGATATCATAGCCACATCAATGAACAAGATATTCTAATTTATTCCATCTTCACCATGAATCAAATACCTTTTTGACCTCATATTCTTCATAATTTTTAATTTTGATATTAAATAGCAATTGTTGAATTCTTTCTAAAATATGTAATTCTTTATAAGGCTTCAAAAGAGAGACATAAAAAACTAAATATACCTTCATAGAAGATAGTAGTTTTAAATAATACACCATTGGATTAATTTTCTTTTGGATGAAAAATGGTCTTAATCTTTTATAGTCCAATTTATTATATAACCGCTTGTTCTATCAAAGAAGCCATACTTTGTCTCTAATATGAAAAGCAAACAATTGATTCTTAAATTTATTTGTAGATGCCTTATAAATATCTTAAATTGCTTGGAATATACAAATGTTCTTCAAAATATAGAAGGTCTTCCTTAAGCTTGAACTTATTAATATTTATTATAGAATGACATTTGATATCAAGAGCCAAAGCATCATTAGTAGTTGCAATATGCACCTCATTAAAGAAATTTAAATTAATAGGTATTAATGTAATAGTCGTGCAAAGACAAAATTACTCTGATTTTAAGAAAGTTGCATATTGCTGATCAAATGCTACCTTTCATACCCTTGGTACAAGATATGATTTTTTTGATAAAGTATTAAAAAATCCTTATTGCTTCTTAAGTCAATAAGTGATAATACAATTAAATAAAGTTAATGATATACTATATCAAGTTTGATGGCAATTAAAAATTCAAGCTGATATAAAATATTCTAAATTCTTGTAATCTGTGTGTACAATAAGAAGATGTATTGTTTCTTCAAGAAAATAATGCCATTCTTAAAAAGAATCCACAATAGCAAAAAGTTCTTTATCATAGATTTTATAATTAATTTTGGTATCAAATAACTTTTAAAAATAAAATATAATAAGATAGAATTTATCATCTATATCTATTTGTGAAAGTACAACCTCTAGTATAAAATTCAAAATATTAGTCTCTATATAAAATATTTTTATAAAATATAGATGCACCAAGATTAGAGCTATAATAAATATTATCTTAGGATCTTGGAATATCTTTTCTACTTCAAGTCTCTATTCCAATTTATCTTTGTATGTCAATCAAGTAAAAAAAATGACAATTTTAGAATAACTTTTAATAAAGATCTTACAGAAGTTAGCAAATCCAAAAAAACATTGTATATCTATCATAGTCTTTAGAATGGCCCATTACATAACTGCCTCTATCTTCTTGGAATCCATCATCAAATCTTTAGTAGATACAATGTATCTCAAAAATTCTATCTTTGATTAATAAAATACATATTTTTCTAGCTTGGCATATAGACATATATCTTGCAAATTTTGTAATATCAACTTTACATGCCTCTTGTGTTTCTCCAAATTTTTTGAATAGATTAAGATGTCATCAAGATAGATCACTACAAACTTGTCTAGGTATTCTCAAAAGATATCATTCATTAAATGTTGAAAGATAACGGATGCATTTATTAGTCCAAAGGGCGTGATATTATATTCAAAATATCCATATTTTATCTAAAATATGATCTTTTATTTGTCTCCCTCCTTAATCCATATCAAATTATATGCTCTACAAATATCTATCTTAATATTCATTTTGGCTTGGCTGAGTTGTTCTAGAAGTCCTAAAATTTACGATAGTGGATAACAATTTTTTATTGTTATCTTATTCAATCTCCAATAATCAATACATATATGCAAGGAACCATCTTTCTTCTTCACAAAGAATATATGTGCACTTGATGAAGTTTTTTGCAAGGTTTTCATCAATATAATCTTTCAATGATGAAAGCTTGTTTTGAAAAAGATTTTAAATTGGGCCAAAAAGTGGTTGCTTTCTTTCTTAAAGATCTATGATATAATTGTATGGTCAATGTTCTTGTAATATATTAGCATTTTTTTAAAAAAAAAAACATCTTAAAATTTACTACATTGCTTTTGAATACTTGTTGATGAAGCCATATCTTCTTTAGTTGGAATCATATAAATAACAAATAGTGTATCTTCTTTGGCCAATCTTATAAAAGCCTTTGCTCCAACAAATAAAGGCTTATCAACTCGTGACTTTTTATGAAGTTTTCTTGTAAGAATTTCTATTAGAAATATTATTTTTTGTGACCTCCAATCTATAGATGGATCATGTTTTTTCAATCAAGAAAGTCTAAGAATAATAGGATTTGAAGGAGTCTTAATAACATTGAATATAATTTGATTGCTATGGTCTTTAAACAATACTTTTGTAGGTGTTGTTTTGTGGATGATACTACTAGAGAATAAAGGTCATCTATCTATTACCTCTACATGAACAGATTTGAATTTCTATATCAGAGGAATTTTATGAAGCTTAACAAATGCCTCATTTAAAAAATAAGTAGATGCCCTTGAATCTAATAAGGCAATCACATAAAGCTTCTGAGGACCAAAACACAAAAGAATTGTACAACAATAAGCAAGTTGAGCAAAAAGAGAGGAATCAAAATAATTTTGTGATGTTAAATTGTCCAGCCACATGGTTCCTATTATGATTGAACATCTTTATTTTTTTAAATGATTGCACTCTTAATTTTGATAATGTATTGATTTTATTTCTTTGGACAATTGCAAGCCTTATGACTTTCTTGCTATAATACAAACATAAATTTTTTTCCATCCAATATTTTTTTTTTTTGTGGACTAAAAGATTTAAAATGTCTTATATTAAGCTGCATATCTTTTATATCTGAATATGAATTTAGATTTCTTGCCAATATAGTAGAAGTATATTGGATTGTGAATTGTCTTGCTTAAGCTTATAAACATTGATCTTGACAATGTTGAAATAATTGATTATCATATTTTACAACTTGGGTGATGGCTTCATTGAACAATTGTGGATCTAGAAGTAATAATAACAAATCATTTATATTATCTGTTAATCTCCAATAGAATTGATTCATTAAGGCTTCTTTATTTTAATTGATGTTGTATGTTAGTTGTCTAAAATTGAATACATAGAGTAATACAAAGCATGCCCCTTATTGCAATGCTTGGATCTTAATTGTTGTCCAATAAGCTTTATTATATTCTCCAAATGCTTCTATGAAAACTTCAAAGTTGGTCAAAATTAATGATACTTTTTCAAATAAAGAAGCAAACTATGATAATGCTTGCTCCGTAAGTAAGGTGCCAACCAATCTAACCCTTGATTCTTTTGTTAGATAAGTATTAAGTTGTAGAACTATTATCAATCAAATTTGATTCACAAATCCTTAAAACTTCAAATATATACAATTATATTTCTTTGAAAGACTAACTTGAGGCTCCTCACATTGCTAAATAGGTGGATTTTTTTGGCGTAGCATAGATATTACTACATTTTGAAGTACAAAAGTTGGAAGTGTTAGGAATATATACTTTAAAAATTCACAAAACCTTCTAGAATATTTTAAAGATTCCTAAATTAATGAAAGTCAATTGAAAAGATTTTTAATTGGTGAAAGTAATTCAAGAAGCTTTGTGGTTAATAGAAAGAGCTTGAGAAGCTTCCAAGTTGGTAGAAGAAACTCTAGAAGCTTTCCAATTGATAAAAGCTGCTCAAAAAGCTTTTTAATTTGATGGAAGCCACTCAAAAAGCATCCTAGACAAAGATATATATAGAAGTCAAGGCTAAAGAGTTCTTCAGTCTCAACAATGCATCTCTTGAAATTCTAACTTAATTTTCTTTGTATTATTTGTATATCCATCTAATTAATTTAAATTCTTATTGATTTCTTTTTGAAACCTTTTCTTAGTTTTAATCCCTTAGTGTATATTCTTATGTCTTTAATATTTTATCAAAATTTCCTTAACCTTCAATATCAAAGTTAGATCCTTCTTGTTAGAGAGTAGATTATCCTTCTTCTTGAAGGTATATTAGTACTTTAGAAGTTGCAGAATATCCTCTTTTAAACTGATATTATCTTCTTATAGATTCATTTTTTCTTTTCTCTTAGAATAGCTGGAAGTTAAGATATTAGTATGACCAAATCTTTCGAGTCCAAAATAAGATGCTATTATAAGTGATCTTACTACTTTATCTACTAGGAGTATGGAGATTGAAGGGATTGTTACAAAACTTCATAACAATGTAATATCTAAAGTACTATAATTTAGACTACACCCACTTCCAACTTCTATGCTTGAAAATACAATATTAAATATACTATGCTAAAAACATCCACCTATTCAGCAACATAAGGAGCCTTGAGTTAGTCTTTTGGAAAAATATGATGATATACATTCAAAGTTTCAAAGATTTGTCAACCAAATTTGATTGATAACAGTTCTATAACCTGATATTTATTTGACAGAAGAATCAAGGATTTGATTGGTTGGCACTTTGCTTATAAAACAAGCATTATTATAGTTTGCTCATTTATTTGAAAAGAGATCATTAATTTTGAGCAACTTTGAAGTTTTTATAGAAACATTTGCGGAAGCATTTAGAGAACATAATAAGACTTGTTGAACAACAACTAAGATCTATGCATTGCAACAAGGGGTACACTTTGTATTAGTTTATACATTTGATTTTAAATAACTAAAGTGAGACATCAATTAGAACAAAAGAGTCTTAATGAGTCAATTCTATTAGAAATTAAAAGGCAATGTGAAGAATTTATTATTATTATTTTTGGATCCACAATCATTTCATGAAGCCCTTAGTCAAGCCATGAAATGTGATAATCAATTATTCCAATGTTATTAAGATCAATATTTATGGACCTTAGCAAGACGCCATGCAATCTAATATATTCTTGTTACATCGGCAAGCATTTTGAATTCATTTTTAATAGTAGAAAATATACAACTTAATATAATACATTTCAAACCTTTTAATCTATAAAAAAAGAAGTATTAGATAGTAGAAGGTCTATACTTGTATTGTGGCAAAGAACGCCATAAGATTAATAATTGTTTGAAAAAATTAAATCGACGCATCACCAAATCTACAAATACAATTATTCAGGAAAATAAAGATGTTCAATCACAGTAGGAATTGTACGGTTGGACAATTCAACATCGCAAAACTATTCAAGTTTCTCTCTTCTTATTCAATTTACTCATTGCTTTATAATTCTTTTGTGTTTTGGCCTTCAAAAGCTTCAAACATATTGTCTTATTAGATTCAAAGGCATCTACTTATTTTTTAAATGAGGCATTTGTTAAGCTTCATAAAATTCCTCTGATATAGAAATTCAAATCTGTTCATGTAGAGGTAATAGATAGATGACCTTTATTCTCTAGTAATATCATCCACAAAACAACACCTACAAAAGTATTGTTTAAAGACCATAGCAATCAAATTATATTCAATGTTATTAAGACTCCTTCAAATCCTATTATTCTTAGACTTTCTTGATTGAAAAAACATGATCCATCTATAGATTGGAGGTCACAAAAAATAATATTTCTAATAGAAATTCTTACAAGAAAACTTCATAAAAAGTCACGAGTTGATAAGCCTTTATTTGTTGGAGCAAAGGCTTTTATAAGATTGGCCAAAGAAGATACACTATTTGTTATTTATATGATTCCAACTAAAGAAGATATGGCTTCATCAACAAGTATTCAAAAGCAATGTAGTAAATTTTAAGATGTTTTTTTTTTTAAAAAAATGCTAATATATTACAAGAACATTGACCATACAATTATATCATAGATCTTTAAGAAAGAAAGCAACCACTTTTTGGCCCAATTTAAAATCTTTTTCAAAACAAGCTTTCATCATTGAAAGATTATATTGATGAAAACCTTGCAAAAAACTTCATCAAGTGCACATATATTCTTTGTGAAGAAGAAAGATGGTTCCTTGCATATATGTATTGATTATTGGAGATTGAATAAGATAACAATAAAAAATTGTTATCCACTATCGTAAATTTTAGGACTTCTAGAACAACTCAGCCAAGCCAAAATGAATATTAAGATAGATATTTGTAGAGCATATAATTTGATATGGATTAAGGAGGGAGACAAATAAAAGATCATATTTTAGATAAAATATGGATATTTTGAATATAATATCACGCCCTTTGGACTAATAAATGCATCCGTTATCTTTCAACATTTAATGAATGATATCTTTTGAGAATACCTAGACAAGTTTGTAGTGATCTATCTTGATGACATCTTAATCTATTCAAAAAATTTGGAGAAACACAAGAGGCATGTAAAGTTGATATTACAAAATTTGCAAGATATATGTCTATATGCCAAGCTAGAAAAATATGTATTTTATTAATCAAAGATAGAATTTTTGAGATACATTGTATCTACTAAAGATTTGATGATGGATTCCAAGAAGATAGAGGCAGTTATGTAATGGGCCATTCTAAAGACTATGATAGATATACAATGTTTTTTTGGATTTGCTAACTTCTGTAAGATCTTTATTAAAAGTTATTCTAAAATTGATGCTTATTTTATTTGATTGACATACAAAGATAAATTGGAATAGAGACTTAAAGTAGAGAAGACATTCTAAGACCTCAAGATGACATTTACTAAAGCTCTAATCTTGGTGCATTCAAATTTTATAAAGGCATTCTACATGAAAATCGATGCTTTGGATTTTGTACTAGAGGCTATACTTTTACAAATAAATATAGATAATAAATTCCATCTTGTTGCATTTATTTTTTAAAAAATTCTATTATTGAAGTAAATTATAAAATCTACAATAAGAAGATTCTTGCTATTATAGATTTTTTTCAAAAATAGCATCATATTTTTAAAGAAATAATGTATCTTCTAATTGTATATAAAAATCACAAGAACTTGAAATATTTTATATCAGCTAAAATTTTTAATTATTGCCAAATTTGATAGAATATATCATTATCTCAATTTAATTTTGTCATTATTTATTAATCCAGGAAGCAACAAAGATTGTCTAATGGTTTATTAATGAAATCATATCTTGTATCAAAGATAGGAGAAGCAGCGTTTGATTAATAATATATAATTTTATTGAAGTTGGAGCAATTTTGTCTTTGTGCCACTATTATATTGGCACCTATTGATTCTAATTTCCTCAATGAGGTGCATATTACAATCACTAATGATGCTTTGGCCTTTGATATCAAGCATTGTCTCATTGAAAATATTGATAAATTTAAACTCAAAGAAAACTTTTTATATTTTGAAGGACGTTTGCATATCCCAAAAAGATCAACATGACTACATGTTGTTTAATCTCGCCATGACTTCCCATTTGTAGGTCATTTTAAATTTAATAAGACCTTGGAATTTATTTCTTGAGATTTTTACTGGCCTCAGATGTAGAAGGTTGTGAAGGACTTTATGCTCTTTTGTGACATTTGTTCAAGGTCCAAAAATCCTCGACATTGTCTTTATGAACTCTTCCAATACTTGTCTGTTCCAAAATGGTTATGGTCTTCTATCTCGATGGATTTTATCTTAGATTTGCTACCATCTAATTCAATGAATAGCATCTTTGTAGTGGTTGATTGACTTACAAAGATAGTTCATGTCATTCCTTACAAAAAGACTCCATCTAATAAAGAAACAACAAGGCTCTTTTTTGATAATATATATCCATATTATGGCCTACTAAATAATATTGTATTTAATCAAAGATCCCTATTTATATCTAAATTTTAGAGATATCTTTTTGAAATATTAAAGGTCGACATTAAACTTTCTTTGGCTTTCTATCCTTAAACTGACTGCCAAATAGAACAAATTAACGAAGTTTTTTTATTTGGCTATTCTATTTTGTTATTTCTATCTAATTCTTTTTTTTTTTTTAATCACTTATTCTAAGTTAAATTAAATGATAATCATTACTTGAAAGGCATTGTCTAAAGAATTGAAACTATAACTACTTGATTAACTAGTTAATTATTAAAATAATTACAAAATTAGTCTCTACTATCTTTTAAATTTGTTGTATAGTTATTTTTCTTCTTAAAGTAGATAAAGAGGAATTTTAGCTTACACTTAAGAAGCTTCCAAGTTAATAGAAGAAACTTGAAAAGCTTCCAAGTTGATATAAGAAGCTCGAGAAGCTTCTTAATTGGTAGAAGTTGTTGAAGAAGCTTCTTAGTTTGATGGAAGCCGCTCAAAAAGCATCTTAAATAGGAATGTATATAGTAGTCAAGGCTGAAAGATTCTTTAGCCTTGACAACGTATCTCTTGGAATTCTAGCTCATTTTTCTTGATGTTGTTTGTATATTCATTTGATTAATTCAAATTCTAGTTGGTTTCTTCTTAAAATATTTTTCTAATTCAAGTCTCTTATTTTATATTCTTGTGTCTTTGACAAGAAGTGGATGCAATTTAGGTTGTGGTACTCTCAATGTTGTATTATTATGAAGTTTTGCAATAATCCCTTTAATCTCTATAGTCCTAGCAAATGAAGTAATAAGAGTGTTTATGATGGCATCTAACTTGGATTCAAAAGATTTGATCATACTAATGTTTTGACCTCCAGCCATTCTAAGAGAAAAAAAAAAAAAAAATGAATCTATAAGAAAACAATATCAGTTTAGAGGAGGATAATTTGTAATTTCTAAAGTGCTAATATACCTTCAAAAAGAAGGATAATCCACTTTTTAATAGAAAGGATCAAATTCTTATATTGAAGATGAAGGCACTCTCAAAAAATTGTCAAAGACACGAGAATAAAAATTAAGAAACTTGAACCAGAAAAGATTTCAAGAAAAAACTAATAAGAACTTGGATTATCTAGATGAGTATATGAATAATATAAAGAAAGATGAGCTGGAACTCTAAGAAATGTGTTGTTGAGACTGAAGAACTCTTCAACCTTAATTCCAATACATACTCTTGTCTAAGAAGCTTCTTGAGTGGCTTCCATCAAATTAGGAAGTTTTTCAAGCTCTTTCTATCATCTTGAAAGCTTTTCTTGCTCCTTGCATTAATTATGAAGCTTTTTAAGCTACTTTTATCAATTAAGAAGCTTTTCAATTGACTTTTGCTAACTAAAAAATCTCTAAAATATTCTAAAAGATTTTATGAACTTTCAAGATGTATGTCTATAATACTATTGAGGCCTTAATAAGATGATAGTAAAGAATCACTATCCATTATTATTAATATTTAGATTTTTCAATCAATTAGGATAAGCAAAGATTTATATAAATATAGATCTTTGAGGAGCCTATAATTTAGTACATATTAAAAAAAGAAAAAAAATTGAAGACTATATTTTATACAAGATATGGATATTTTGAATACAACATCATAATATTTGGACTTATAAATACTTCAACAATCTTCTAACATTTAATAAATATTATATTTATTAAATTTCTTAATAATTTTATTGTTTGTTATTTAGAAAATATTTTGATTTATTCAAAATCACTAAAAAAAAATATAAACAATTTGTTTGCCTTGTCTTACAAAAACTTTGAGATATTGGATTATATGCCAAGTTGGAAAAATGTGTATTTCATGAGTCGTAGGTAGAATTTTTTGATTATATTATTTCCAATATAAACTTATTGATGGATTGAAAGAAGATTAATGTCATTAATAATTAAACAACTCCAAAATTGATATGTAATATTTAATATTTTTTTAGATTTATAAACTTTTATAAGATTTTTATCAAAAAAATTTTAATAGCAATTCTACTTTTAAGACTAACATGCAAAGATATATGAAAATGAAACTCAAAAGCAAAAAGAGCTTTTTAGAGCTTAAAAATAGACTTTACTAGGGCACCCATCTTTATTTATCTTGATTTTATTAAACCATTTTCTATAGAAATTGACACCTTAGACTTTACTTTAGAAGAAGTCTTATCACAACCAATGAAAGAAAAGTGACTTCATCTATTTGTATTTTACAATAAGAAATTTTTAATTATAAAAATTAATTATAAAATCCATAACTAAAAATTTCTTATCATTATGGACTCTTTCTAAAAATGATATTCATTTGCTTAAAGGCACTTCACATCTAATGACTACCTATACATATCACAAAAACCTTAATTATTTCATGCTGGTTGGTATTTTAAATTGCTATTACGTCCATTGGAATATATCTTTATTTTATTTTGATTTCAACATCATGTATCAACTTTAAAAAAAAATGGATTATTAAATACTTTATTTAGATGTTCATATCTTATATCAAAGGAAAAAAGAAATAATATAAAAGCAACAATAGTATTATGTTGTGGCTGAGCTACTGTTATTCTCGTTTGTCTCACTTACTCTATCAATATTATCCAGAGTAAATCTATAAAGGAGGATTCGAACACAGGGAGAGACTATCTGTATTGAGTTAAATTGTTAGGGTCACATAACTAACTACCTACGGAACATTAGAGTCCAATGCACACGTACATGCTTTTCTCTAAAATATTGCTATCCACTCTATTGATTTTGCTATTCCGCAACTAAAGATACTTTGTGACACAATCCTCCACCAATACTCCTACTGTAATCTTTTGTCTTCTTCCGAATTCATAACAACAATTGGCAATGTTGCACCATTTCCACAGATTGCATACACCCACTTCTTTCTCCAATCATTGGAAATAATTCATCACCTACAACGTCTCTCAAAACAAATTGTTACTCCAATATTCTCCACCGCTCAATTCTCACAGTCAATATGGCATGACACTCACATCCACAACCGAACTTCATTGACATAGCCGGTCTTCAAGCTCTAATTCACCGCAAAGAACTTCACGTAACAAACAATCATAATTTCTTACTCATCCACATATATATAAATTTTTTATTTTATTATTGTACTTCATCATTGATATGGTATAACCCTTTAGAATAGAATCTGGATCCTCCACTATAGTCTAACAAAAAGAAAAGAGAGAGATAGCACCAAGCTCACCCTGGCTCAGGACTATCACAGTCTGGCCCCGACTCCCCCGTACCGAATCGATTTATACTTGCCTCATCTATGTTAACTGCTTTACAACTGATAATAACTACTTTTCCTAACTTTCCCATCCATTCTGCCTTCTAAACTGGCCATTCATCGACTTCTTGCCTATTCTTAATCTTATAAACTATGTATTATAAATCCTAAAATTCCTACCTATTCTACATAATCCCACTCCTAATTGTGCAGCACCCTCGCAAATACAGAATTGATAAAAAAAAACATTTGTTATGAAGTTGACTCTTGAGATTGAGATGCTCCTGGATTTGTAGGAGGTTCCTCTACATCTGATCCTAATGACACGTCCTCATCCTCCTCCGATAAATCAACATGGTTACTCTTCAATTGCGCTGATAAATCTTCATTATCCGCTCCCAATTCCCAAACTTGAGCCTCCAATTGTAGAATCCTGGCATCTTTCATCTCTAATTGGCACCCTTGTTGCTTCATCTTCTCTTCCAGCTCACTAATACTTGAAACTAGTGGAACAGATACCTGTGGCCAAGCGGCATTGGTCAAGTCGCCCTCCAATTTTCCCACGTCACCCTTCAAGGCACCAATTTCTGCCTGCAACTTATCCGTTCCAATTTTGTATTGATCTCCCAATTCTACCTTTTTCTATTTCAATTTCGCTGCTTTCTCACATTCTACCTGCAACTGACACTTCAATGCTTCCCATTCCAAATCCCATATCTTACGATTCTCTATTAATTCTTGCTTTTGACCATTCACGATTCTTTGAATGCGATCTTTATCATTTGTCCAATTTTTCTTTTCCTCCGCTAACTTCCATTCTACTGCCAGCTTAGATTCCATCTTTGTCCTAATTAG
>JAWRVF010001801.1:0-41793 GCA_036785485.1 Physcomitrellopsis africana | reverse complement strand
AAGTCAATATGATCTCTGAGCAAAGAGTTATGAGTGAAATTGTAACCGGGTGTAGGTGAAAAGAGAAATAGAGTGAAGGCAGAATTGGGGTTTATATGGGCAATATGTATGTGTGGGTTTTTTAGGTATAAATAGAATTAAGAGACGAATTTGAATGTGAAATTTGATAGACATCATCTAAGCAAGTTAGGAAAGAGATGAAAGTAAGTTTGATACTCATTTGTCTTATGAATAAAATGTTATGCTCTTTTAAAGTGATAGGGGTCTATCTCCAAGTAAGTGAAGTTTGAGGGAGCATATCTTTGTAATTAGAGTAGCATTTTGAGTAAAATTTATTGGAGTTTGTAGATATATGAGTCTATTAAGTTGTGTAAAAAAATTAATTGCTATTAGAGTTATGTTTAAAGTATTATGAGGAAATTTGTGGTCGGATCTAGAGTTGTTAGAAGACAGAATTAAAGGAGAAGGGTAGAGTCTATAACTCTAGTTCAAAAAAGAATTTTGAAGCAAAATTTGGAGGATGTTTACAACATAAAGCAAGCAACAAGCCTATCAAATTTTAGTACTTAGGTTTTTGTTAATGAGGAGCAATGAAGGTGTGAAGCAAAGGGGGTCTAGAATCAAAGGCAGCATGGAGGGATTACTTTGACAACATGGTTCTCTCTAACCACATGAGCTATAATCAAAAGGTTTATAGGATTTTCTTCCTTACTTCTTTAAGTACTTTGTATCCAATTTTTGCTTCAATTGATGTGATATCCTAGGATTTATGGGCAAATTTGAGGGCGGGTTTCTAAAGGCAGAATATGGCAGGGTTAATAAAGTATGTTTTTATGTAAATTCTTCAATTTTATGAACTTTATGAATCTCATCTTATACTTAAGAAACTAGAGGCACAAAAAACCTAGTGTTTCATAGGGCTAAGACTCTCACCACAACATTGCTAGGAGAAACTTGGTGGGTTCCAAACCTTAGCTCTTTCTTTTATTTAAAATTTTAGGTATGTTGTCGTGATGAGAATCTTAGCTCTAAGAAATATTGGATCTTTTGTGCTTCTAGTTAATTAAGTGTAAGATGAGATCCATAAGAGTTCATAAAATTGAAGAATTTATATTAAAACAAACATACTTTATGAACCCTAACATATTCTGCCTTTAGAGACCTGCCCCTAATTTTGATCATAAATCCTAGAATATCATATCAATTGTAGCAAAATTTGAACACTAGTCACTTAAAGAAGTAAGAAAGCAAATCTCATAAACCTTTTGATTATAACTCATGTGCTTAGGGAGAACCATGTTGTCAAAGTAATCCCTCAATGTTGCCTTTGATTTTAGACCCCCTCTGCTTCACACCTTCATTGCTCCTTATTAACAAAGACCTAAGTACTGAAATTTGGTAGGCTTGTTGCTTGTTTTATGTTGTAAATTTCTTCCAATTGTTGTTCCAAAAATCCTCTTTGAACTAGAGTTATAGACTCTACCCTTCTTCTTTAATTTTGTCTTCTAACAATTCTAGATCCAACCACAAATTTTCTCATAATTCTTTAAATATAACTCCAATAGCAATTAATATTTTACACAACTTAATAGACTCATCTATCTACAAATTCCATTAAATTTTACTCAAATTGCTACTCTGATCACAAAGATATGCTCCCTCAAACTTCACTAATTTGGAGATAGACCCCTGTCACTTTGAAAGAGCATAATATTTTATTCATAAAACGAATGAATATCAAATTTACTTTTATCTCTTTTTTAACTTATATAAATTTTGTCTATCAATTTTATACTCAAATTCGTCTCTTAACTCCCTTTATATCAAAAAAAAATCCACATACACACACTACTCATATAAATCTCAATCTTGCCTTCACTCTATTTCTCTTTTCATCCAAATCCGATTACAATTTTACTCATAACTCTCTGCTCAGAGATCATATTGACTTAAGATTTTGATACAAAGTAATTAACTCTATAAGAAACAAAAATCCAATAAATTTTGCATGTAGTGGTTCCCAAGAGCCAAGGCCCAAAATTTAGTAATCCTCAGTGCCCTAGTCTTAAACACTTGTAATTTTGACGACTCATATCTCCCTTGATATTTAACCAAAAGACATGAGAATTATCTTTATATGTTTTTTTATCTTTTCTACTACAAACCCACAAAAACTTGCACTTAAAATCCTTTCCAAGCTTCCTCTACACACAAAAACATACACTGCCTATATAAAAATCCTATGCACCTCCAAAAACACTGTCCTTTTTCTCTCTCACAACCCTTCCTTGTCATCCCCGCCCAGTCTCCCTTCTTCCCTTGGTCAAAGAGACATCTCAGCCCATGCCTTCCCACCTCTTTAACCTTTTATCTTGGATTAACTTGAAGAAATTTTACTTTTTGAGGTAAATTTCTATTCTACTTTCTTACTACTATTTTTCTACCAACTTCTCTTCTAATTTCAGCCCACAATATTTAAGTTTAGATCTAAGAAAGAAGAAAATAAAGATAAAGTAGATCTAAGATAAAATAGAAAAAAACCTAATAAGTAGAAAAAAAACAATTTAGATTAGATTGGAGATAAAAAAAATAAAAAATAAAATAAAATAAAAAACTATATCCTAAACTGCTAAGTTAAAGAAGCTTGTGTGATTAAGTTCTTAGCTACTTTGGAGATGATGTGAATTCGAATCCACTTAACTTCACTGTAGAAATCCCTGGCTTCATGACTTAGTACTGCTAGTGGAAATTTCAGCAGAAAATTAATAGTTTGGCCTACCTATCATCCTTGAGCTTGATATAAATATTGTAATATCTAAGGTAATGTGGTTATAACCACAATCCCTTCTTTTTTTCATCCTCTCCTCTTCTAATCTTAATCTTTTTATTTTAACATATTCTTTTATATCTTTCACACTATATTTTAATTTATAATGTGACAATGTTTAGGAAAGAGCACGGCGGGACTTGCTATCCTACAAATAACATCTTAACCATTCTATCACCTTGTAGTGTAATTGAATATTAAAACATTCAACTATACATATCAAAAAAATTCCAATCTATCTCTTTTATTAAGAGAACCTGGTTGTGTTTGTGATAGGCGCTTCAATTTTTAAATGTTTTGTAAAGAAGTGAAGTCAGATTGATGGCTGACATGACTTCTTTTTGGCGTTGAAATTATACTTGTAAGAAGTGATGATTCCTATGAGGCATAGTTAATTGTTGCAGGTTGTCCTACAGATTGTTTTTTATCTAATCTATTTGATTTTTGTAGTATCTACATGTTAAATTTTTGAAATTACTTATACTACCCTTTGCCTTGTTTTTCAATCTCTAAATTATGAATTAAGTCCAACTAATGGGTGATTCTGCCATATTAAGATTGGCACAAGATCTTAACTTGGTATTTAATTGAACCTCGTGCATCACTTATAAAAAAAATTTAATTATTGGATGATACCACTTATTTGAAATTGGCATGAGATTTCATCTTGGTATATAATTAAACTGGGTGCCTTACAAATAGGTAAGAAGAGAAAAGATTTTATGTTAATTCACAAAATAAAAATAAAAATAATTTAAAATCTACTTGTTTTGTTTTAAACCACCTACTAGGTCTTTTTTTGTTAAGGAGTTATATAGAAACCATGTACTTAGTTGTATACCACCTAGGATTAAGTCTAAGATAGTTCATCCTTTTACTGGCATTGTTTTGCGATTTGGACGTATTTTACAACCTGAAATATATATTGAGCCTATAGTTTTAGAAACCCACATATTAAAAGAAATTTATGATAAGATATCATAAGTTTCTATTGGATATAGAGTATGGAAGAAGACAATCTTTAGAGCCTCAGGTAGAGCCTTTACCAATTCCAATTCTAAAAACTAGTGTAGCCAATAAACAAAACTACAACTTCCAAACCAATATCCAAATTGATCCAATGATGTTATCTAAGAGATTACCAATCAAGATTACAAGAGGCATCAATTCCACCTAATCTTCTAAGATTTAGTGGATCTATCAATAAAGATTTAGCAACCCACGTAGAAAGATTTGTAGAGGTACTTATCACTAGTTTAATAACTAATCATGGTTACTATTTAATATGGTTTCTAACAACCTTGATAGATTCCACATATGCTTGGAATAGATTTTATATAGAGGAGGCATTCACCAAATGGGAACAACTCCTAACAATATTCTTTTGTCAATATAGGCTTATGATTGGCCAATAACAAGCTCTTTCAACCTTGATAAACATTAGACAAGGTCCTTCAGAAGATATTACCTCTTATATGAGGCGATTCCAGATAGTATGTACTTGATATTTTGGTAACTTATTAAATGAAGACACTATAAGGTAGTACTTTATCTAAGACTTTGTCATGCCTTTTATAATTTGAGATATTTTAAACAAGAGACCTAAAGATTTAGATGGAATCATTCAAGGTGCTTTGGAAGTGGAAGTTATTGATAAGGAAAATGATCGTATGCTTAGAAAGACAGAAGAACCAATATCTGCCTTTATACCTTTGCAATATTGACCTATAGAATTCTATCAATCTCTAGCTTTAAGCTACTCACAACCTTCTACATTTCTTTTGCCAATTAGCAATTCAACACCTTTAGCTATATAACCTCCACATGATCAAGCTCAACCTAAAATCTTTTATGATAATAGATTGGAAGAATTCAAAAGTGAAGTACGGCAAGCCAATGAGGTGTTCAAAATGAGATGATGAATACTATAAAAGCCATTAGTGAATAAATGTCTTGCCTTGTCAAAAACAAACTCCAACTATAGAGACTAGATATCATGAATCGGAAATTCATACCTCTGGATTATGGTGTATAAATTGTAGACAAGTGAACCATACAACACAATTTTGTCCACAATTCCTACAATAATAATTTAGGAAAAAAAATCAATTCCAACCGTATAAGCCTCCTCATCAATTGAAACAAGTAGGTTCTAATTTTCTTTCAATCCAAAAAAATAATATAACACCTTGTCCTACTTGTGAAAAGTCACATTGAATAGGTCAATATTAGATTGAAAATGGAGTTGTATGCTCTAATTGTAGAGGTTCTCATCCTACGGATTGTTACAGAAGACCCAACCAAGTTATTTCTTCAACTTCTTTTTCAAGGGATTATAGTAACCAAGTCAGAGGAAATATGGAAGGAGTTAGATTTGCAGATCCTATTGTTACAAAAAGTCCATCAAATATGTATTATGATCCTTCAAGCAATGTTCAAAATCATCATCCTTCAACAATAGTTCAAACTAATTATGGGACATTATAAGGATCTATAGCATATATCCAAAACCAATATTAAAACCAACAGCCACAAACTTTTCAAGATATTAGATACCTAGTAGCTCAACTTGATGTACATTCTACATCAAATTTACCATCTCCTCAATCCCACTTGGTGCAACTAGACAACAAGGAGATCTTCAAGGATAATGCATATTTACCTTTTTTAGTTGTATTCAGAAATATGAATGCCAAAAAACCAATAGATTTAGTACAACTTGAAGAAGATGAGGTATCTGTAGATACTTCAGAAGAATCATCCAAATTTATAGAATTGTCAAAAACTACTCAAGAAATAGCTAAAGAATTACAAGACAACCAACCTTCTTTTGTAGTTAGATTTAATGAAGAAGAATACCAATTTGTAGGCAAGGAAGGACCTTTGATTTTTAATATCTTTTTAAAACAACCAACAACTAATAAAACATTCAATCCTACAGAATCTTACGACAAATGGCAAGATCTTTGTAAAGCTAGAGCCAACACTTCTTTTGGACAATTGGTTTAGGTAGCATCAAATATCAAAAAAGACCTCAAAGAAGGAATAATAGTATGAATGAAAACTAAGAACATAGAAGGAATAGCTTGAATTGAAGTTGATGATCTAAAAGAAAATATCACCTTGGGAGAAGAGAATGATAATAGAGAATATAGACCTATTCAGATAGATATAGAAATTATAGACAAAATAATTTCTAAGGTCATAGTGGATGATGGAAGTAGCATCAATACTATGCCTAAATCCACTATGAACAAATTGGGATTAAAAATCACTTACAAGGCAGTTATGAAGGTCAGATTAGCTGATCAAAGATCTTCTCAACCTCTAGGTCAAATCCGTGACCTCCATACGTGAGCAAGAGGTGTAGATTATGTGGTATCATTTTATGTGATACGGTTATATAAAGAAGCGGATAGTTACCCTCTCTTGTTAGGAAGAAGATGGTTGAGGCAATTTAAAAGAATAACTAATTAGGAGGCTTCTAAGCCTTATTTTATTTTTGGACCTTTAAATAATTGTACAACAACCATAATATCTAGTCATTTTAGACTCTAAGTTGTGGTTCTATTAGAAAAAATACCAACATCTAGTAAAGCCAAGTAAAATAATTTTATCCAATCCAATTTAATATCAACTATAGTACCAATAAAATATATTGGTCGTCAATTATATGAATATAAAGGTGAGGGTAATTTTGCCAAATGGTTAGAAGAAAATCATTACGAAGAAGAAAACATTCATATTTGATTTGTAGAATTTCAAGCTTCATTCTTACGTATTACTATTGACAAAAGATTAGATACTTCTCAATCTTTGGAAGAACAAATAGAGCCTTTAAAAAGCTTAGTGGAAGTCAAAGATTACAACCCAACATATAAAAACTTCTCAAAGAAGAAGGAAGGAGATCTTTGATAAAAAAATAAAAAGACGTCTACTTACTCCAAGAATATAAGTGATGGTTCAAGATGCTAGAAATTAGACTTCCCAGCTAAGTTTGATGCACTTTGGATACAAACATATATTATTAAAGAAATCTTTGATAATAATTCCGTCCAATTCTAAACATTAGATGGAAAAGACTTTCCTATATGAACTAATAGAAGTCATTGTAAAGAATACAAGGTGTGAACATTGGTTAAAACACCAATGTATTTATCATTTAGATAGTGATTTTAAGTCCAATTTTAATAGAATATAGATATGGAGTTAATAACTAAGCAAAACACTATTATATGTAGAACCATATCAAGTTGTAAATAACCAATTACCTTTCTATTCTAGGTCAAAGTCTTAGTATTTTTTTTTTCCTTAATTTTATTTCTTTTGATAGATTATAGTATCCAAGTTATTAAGTCTTCTATCATTTTCTTTATAGATTGTATCAAAGGCAAGAATTGGATTCTTTCTATTTTTATAAATAGTCTCAGATGGTCGCCATATGTGAGTCCCACCAATGGATCTTAATTGATGGATTGGTTAAAAATATAGTCTTAAGTCATTTAATTATACAAATACTATGATTGGAGAGACTTTTTTGACTATTTAAGTATTTATTAGAATTTAGAAGTATTTATAAATATGAAAGTCTTATTAGAAGGAAAGTTACAAAAATAAAATCTTAATAAGTCTTTGAGGCAATTATTTTAGTTGGTATAGTATTTTTATTTATTATTAAGTATTAAGAGTTAGTTATTGAGACCAATGCCTAAATTGGCCTTCTAACTACATGTATTACTCATTAAAAACCTATGAATGTTACTTAGTAGGTAGAAAAAGCATGAGAAAGAAATCTCATGTCTTTTTAATTATTTTTATAAAAAATAGGATTTTGAGTTGATTTTTATTGATTTTATTATTATAAAAAGTTTCCAACATAGAATAAAATAGTTTTAAATTGATATTATCATCTTAAAAATATTATAGAGATTTTTAGAATTTATTTAGAATTTATTTAGAATTTATTTAGAATTTATTAAGAACTTTTAGAGCAATTTTGAAGACTTTGGTAAAAATGAGTTTTACCACCTTGGGAGCCATTATGAAGAAATGGAGCAAGATTTGAAGGCCATACAAGGTTCCTAGGCTAATAGGGTGTTTTTAAACACCATGGTGAAGTCAAAAATGCAAAATTATTAGTTCTACTAGTATAAAATAGGAGGACCAGCAGCTAGTGTAGTCCTTGTAGGAAGGGAGGTGCATAAGTTCCATATGGGTTGTGGCACCTTGGATGTAGGTAAGAGGATAAGAATCAGGCCTCATGGCCTCTTTACGACACCCATATACACTACTTGTGAGCCTTGGTGAGGTTCAAATCCATGATTTTTTAATAAGTTATCCTTGAGGTAAAAATTTCTACTTAATTTTTTCCATTATTTATCTTCTTATTTTGAATTATCATAACTTACTCATAGTAACTTAGATTTACATATTTTTTATATCATTAGAAAGATAAAAAAAAATTACCTACTTGAAAATATATATATATATATATATATATATTTAATAGGTAAAAATCTAGTAAACAGACTATGACTAGTTTTGTAGTGTGCAATTACTTTATTGCACATATTTTACTTATTTTGTGTTGTTCTTCTCCTTCATTATTGTTTATTGTTTGTTGTACTTCACACCACAATTTATAAACAACTCTTAATTGAGGCCACCTTATAACTTGGGTTGAAGAGTGATTTTTATCTTCATATAGTGTTTAATTAATATTATATAATTTTATTGAAGCCAAAGCAATTTGCCTTTGTACCACTATTACATTAATGTCTATTAATTCTAGTTTCTTCAATGAGGTGCATGTTACAACCACCAATGATGCTTTGGCCCTTGATATCAAGCATCACATCAATAAAAATATTGACAAGATCAAGCTTGAGAAAAATCTTTTATATTTTGAAGAGCGTTTGTATATTTCAAAAGAACCAACACAATTGCCAGTTTTTCAATCTTACCATGACTTTCTAACTACAAATTACTTTTGATTTAAAAAGACCTTGAAATATATTTCTTGAGATTTTTGGTGGATTCAAATGTAAAAGGCTATAAAGGACTTTGTATCCTTTTGTAACATCTATTCAAAGTCCAAAAATCCTCAACATCATCTTTATAGACACTTACAATCTTATTTGTTCCAAGATAGTCATGGTCTTCTATTTCAATGGATTTTATCATGGATTTACTCCCATCCAATTCATTGGACAACATCCTTGTGGTGGTTGATTGATTTACTAAGATGACTCATTTTATTTCTTATAACAAGACTGCTTCTAGTAAAGAAATGGCAAGGCTCTTTCTTGATAATATATATTGATATCATAGCTTACCAAATGATATTGTATCTGATCAAGAATTCCAATTTGTATCTAAGTTTTGGAGATGTCTTTTTAAAATATTGAAGATGGATATTAAACTTTCTTTGGCTTTTCATCCTCAAATTGATGGCCAAACAAAAAAAATTAATTAAATTTTGAAATAATATTTACAATATAGCATCAACTATCAATAAGACAATTGGATCTTATATCTATTGTTAATAAAATTTATATATAATAATATTTTTCATAAATTAACTTAATAAATATCTTTTTATTTCAACTACGGATAACACTTAAAGCTTGATCTATAGAGTATGCCAAAGAATAACAATCCAATAATTGAAGGGTTTGTAAAGCATCTATCATAATATCAAACAACTTTGAAGCTTCAATTGCAAGTAGCTCAAGAAGCTTACACAGCATCTGTAGATAAATTTAGAAATTAATTATATGCTTTTCATATTGGAGATAAAGTATGGCTTCTTTGATGAAACATCAAGACCAAGTGGCCATGTAATAAGTTGGACTATTGGAGATTAAGACCATTTTCCATCCAAAAGCAAATTAATTTAGTGGCATATCACTTGAAACTACCATCTTCTATAAAGATACATCTAATTTTTCATGTCTCTTTTTTGGAACCTTATAGAGAGTCACACATTTTGAAAAGAATACAATAATTACCATCTAATATCAAAATTAAAAATCATAAAGAATATAAGGTCAAAAAAATGTTTGATTTACAATAAAGATGGAGCAAATTGAAATATCTTGTTCAATGGTATGGCTATGATATCAATACGCACATATAAGAACCGGCAAAAAATCTTAGTAATATGCGTCAAAAGGTACTTGAATTTCATTGACTCTATTTCCACAAATCTAAACATATTTGATAATAACTGCTTGGTAAAGAATGGATTTGAAGAATATTCATAAGAGTAGAAAAGTTAAATTAAAGCCTTCATCAATATGCAGTTATTTGTTTTAAGATAGAATAGAATAGTAGAAGTAAGCCAATCACCATATCCAACCTTTAAGTATTGAGAGATTTAATAAAATAAGATTTAGAAGATTCACTTACTATGCAAGCTTTGAACAAATTAGTACAAAATGAGGATGATATATTTTAGTGCCAAATATAATTATAGTTGGAGCTATTAAAAGCAACACCTAACTATGCAAGTCTTAATTCTAATACTTGAGCTTTAGTAATATTCCTTGAATTCAGAAAGATAAATCCTTTTAAGCCTAAAATCTTATTTGGAGAATATTTTGAAGGCCGCAAAAAAATCAAGTCCTTTGATGGCATGTTTCAACAATAGAGGTACTAGCTCAAAGCCATAGGCAACTTCTTTGAGGACTAGAAGAACCTATTGCTTAAGAATAAAGAACAAAATATATAACTTCATTAATGCAATGTATTCTTGACTTTCTATGTATGTAAAAACATTTCTAAAGGTATAAGCTTCTCTTAGAACTTGTCATTAGAGAAAGAGGTGATGTTAAGAACATACACTTTGAAAGTTTACAAAATCTTTTAGAATATTTTAGAAGCTTCTAAGTTAGTGAAAGTCGCTTGAAAAGCTTTCTAGCTAGTGGAAGTAGCTCAAGAAGCTTCTAAGTTGATAGAAGCTGCTCAAGAAGTTTTTTAGATAGGGATATATATTGGAGTCAAAGTTGAAGAGTTCTTTAGTCTCGACAATACATTTCTTGGAGTTCTAATTCACCTTTCTTCATATTATTTGTGTATTCATCTGATTAATTCAAGTCTTTATTGGTTTCTTCTTGAAACCTTTTTCCAGTTCAAGTTTCTTGCTCTATATTTTCATGCCTTTAATATAAACTAATCATTTTCTAGACTCAACTTAATATCATTCTCTTTGTTTATTTTTTGTACTAACAAAGTGGATTTTTGCTTTAATTTGACTTATAACTATAGTTGGTGTAAATCTCTCTAATTAAGATTTTGTTCAACTTCTTTATTTGATAGGAGGCAATATTATTGAGATTTTTTGAAAATAATATTAACTTTTAGTTCAACTTATTTAAAAAATTTCAAAGTTGATTAGTCTTAAATTAATTGGACAAAAGATTTTCTATCTATTAATTTGAATTACTAGATTTTGGATTGATTTCAACTTTTAATGCAATTGAAGAACTTTCAGAGTTGATTACTATCTTGATTAAGTTACTCAAAGAGTTTTTCGTATTAAAACTTAAACTATTAGGCTTTAGATTGGCCAAAGCTTCTAAATACTAAAGTCCTAATTGAAGACTACTAAATGATATATTTGTATTCAAAATCAGCAAGTACTTATAAGTATCAAAGTCCAAACCGTATACCTATTGGGTAGATAATTGGATTTTTGGCTAGGATATATACTTAGTACCAAAGTTTAAATTAAGTGCCTTTTGAAATGATGTTTGGAATTTGGACCAGTAAGTACTTATTCATTCTATCCTATTATTTCAAACTTTCATTTTATTTACTTTTATGGTTATTTTAGAAGGAATTTCTTTTCAATTAGCTTAAAAATCAAGGTTAACAATCATTTCTTGGAATATTTTGAGCTAATTGTAAGGTGAACTTATAAGATTAGTAATGTTTGTTGTTAATGAGTTGAACTATGCTTGAAATTGATTATTAGAAATATAACTAAAGATTGTAAAGAAAATAAAAATACAAATAATTCTTTTATTATGGTTGATATTTATTTTTATTAAATATTTCTAATTATATACATCTTATTAAAAAAATTAATTTAAGAAAATTTTAAAATATTTAAGATTAATTTGATAGAATAATCATAGTATTATTATATTAAATTTAAAATATTATACATATTATATGATTTTTTATAATTAATAATTTTTTAAATAAGTAAAATATAGAGCTTTTTTATTTGACATATAGTTTTATATACAAGCTTTGGAGAATATTTAAATCTTTAAAAGATATCAATTTAATTTTATTACTTTTAAATTTAGATTAATTTAACATTTGATACATATACAAAATATATGAAGATTATATATATCTATATTATTTTTATTATTAAGTAGATATTATTTTATTTAAAATATTTAATTTTAAAAATAATACTATTTAAAGATATATATAATTATTTTATTATACAATAAATTAATTTTTATATTATAAATTAGTTATTTTATATTTTTATATATTTTTCTATATTTCACGGTTAAGATTATTTTATCTTCATAATATAATAGTTATTTATTATATTTTATTATGTATTTATAAGTATTATATATTTTAAATATATTTATATGATAAATAATAATACATATATTTATAAATTATAAAATATATAATATATGATAAATAGTTCATAAATTAATTATGATTCTATCATAAATCATGTGATTTTCTTATAAATATTTATTATATTTATTATCATCAGATTAATTTATTATATTTTATTATAATTAATATGATTTTTTTCAAAATTTTAAAAAATAAAAATGATAAATATTTTTGTAAAACCAAGATATTCTTGTCCAATGTAAATTTAAAACACATAAAAGAATTTAAAGATAAATAAACAATAGTAGAATTGGTTTTATATGTAGAAATCTAGAAAAACTAAATTTAGAATCAAATCAAAGAATATTTTCTTAACAATAACAGTCTTATGAGTCTTATGAAGTAATCAAGCAAAATTATCAATGTTAAGATGAATATAGAAGATTTACAAATAATAAGTACAGTTCATCAAATATTTAAAAATAGATATTTAGAGATGGATTATAAAAAGATAATAAAGAATTGATGTAATTTTATAAAGAAGTGTCAAAGATTCAAAATTAGCAAGCAATTATGAATATTTTGTGTTATTATTTTACTTCAATATACACCAATTTAATTAAAAGAATTCAAAAGAAGTATTTATGATGATCTGTATTATTAATTTATTTATAAAAATATAATGTAAAATTCTACAAAAAACCAAGTTTTTTATTATGGTTTGTTTTTTTTATACTTTTTTTTATAGTCCAACAAAAAGTTATAAAATTTTCTACCTTTTTCTTTGTGAAAAAAATTTAGAATGAATACAACAACAATAGATTGATTACTAAGCATGTGCCATGAAATCGTAAAGAAAAACTCTCTTGCAGAAGTTGTAATCTTTGGATATAGTATAGCTACATGGTAAAATTATAAAGAAGGGATTAAAATTACCATATTTAAATTTTAAATATAAAAGAATTTAATAAATCTAATAAATAAATAAAATAATATCAATATCTTTAAATTTTTTGCTACATTCTTAATTGATAAACATATAATTATATTATTAAAATTATTTTGTTATATTTATTTGAAAAGAAAATTATTACTTAATGTTGAATTTAACTTAATAATCTTGATTATATTAAATATGCATGACCTTGATATCTTTATAAAATTAAGATTCTCTAAGTTATATATATATATATATATATATATATATACACATAATTAAATTTTTATTTTATTTTATAATTTGATACTATATCATATTATATATATATATATATATATATATATTTATTGTTGTTTCTACAATACTATAATATACATAATCCATTTTTAATCTTAAATTCTTTTATATTATATAGGTTGTATACTCTTTGATATAATCAATCATTTATGCTTATTTTTGTAAATTAAAAATATATATATATATAATATATTCTTATATATTATATAATACTACATAAACTAATTTTTTAATAAATTTTTCTTGTTTACAAAATGATAAGCTATTATAAATAAATAAAATATATTTAAACATAAATGTAGTAGAAATTTCATTGATTTGACAAAAAAAGTACCTAACTAGTATCTTTGTAACTTGACACATGGATAAGAAGTACCAGCCTCGGTTTTGCCTTGCTGTCCATAGACAATGGATAGGGCAAATCCAAAATTAATATAAATAATATAATATTTTATTTTATAGTCAACAGCAAGAAGGGCTAATGCTAATGGTAGTGGATTATAATGGCAATGGATTGTGGTGGCATAGAAGAGGTGATAAATCAATCTTGACCACCAACATAAGAGACTATTTATATTAACATAATGTTTTGGTCTTCTCTATACTACCTAATTGCTTCTTTCTAACTCTTTGTCTTAGCTCTCCTCTGACTTTGGCCAAGATGCCTTTGGCCTTTGCTTTCATTGGTCCTAAGTTTTGATCTTAGCAGGAAGGTGTGAGCAAGGACAAGTATATAAAATATTTTTTAAAATTGCACTAAATCCATTCATGGGTGAAGAAGAAAAATTACCATGGTACCATTGTAATTTTTAACTTGGCTCTAGTTCATTGTGCTTACAAAGTGATAGGCTACCACCAAAATAAAAAAGTAACTTCTTATTTTTTGGTGTGGTATTCAAAGGGCTATTTGTAGAAGTTGAAAGTCCATTTGATATAGTGAGTCTTACATTCTTCCAAGTCTATTGAATGTATGTTTCTTACACCCAACAAGCAGCTCTACCATAAGAGATATTTGTTTTAATCTATAAATGCTCATTTATTGGTATTCATTCTATTAAATTATATATATGTGTAGATATATATATAAGATATTGCTAATGCCACCATAATTTTGTTATTGTCACCATATTTTACCATCCACTTGACACAATTCTTTAGTTTTTTTAATTTTAATCAAAAAATTATTTTTTTTTTTTAATATAAAATTTTTAAATTATATAAAAAATAAAGTTAATTTTAAAAAATAATAATTGAAAAGTTAATAAGAATAAGTTGTGGTGGTAGTAATAAAAAGTATGATACATAATAGATAGATTGTGGTGGTAGGAGCAAAAATTGTGGTGGCATTAGCAGCACCTTACACATACATATATATATATATAATATTGTAATTATATGTGCAGCCAGCAACACCAGGTGAAATAGAATTTTCGGTGCAATGTGTAAGGAGACAAAGGTAACAGACGGTCTCGAGTGAGTGGCTTTAAGTTGATAAGGATCGAAGTTGGGAGAATTGAAAAGCAGGATGTTCAGAATTGCTGTAGATTGATTGCACGTCGAAGTATGATCAAGTTGAATATCTATATGTTCAGGACACAAGCTACAAAATGTTTTCAACATTGTGGCTCCTAGGGAAACTGAAGAGATGATACCTCCGATATGATACCTGCGTGTTTGACTTCAAGTCTGGTTGATTGGATTACAGATTAACCCACTTGCTTACCTGAGTGCAAGACGAATTGTGAAGATCATAAGATTGTGTTTTTCAGTAACTATCCTGACAGATGAAGAGGAGATTAAGATCGCCCCGGTAGCGATAGGTAATGAAAACATCGTTGAGTTTTGCTCCAATATTCGCTAATCAGGAGATAAATGAACATGATCCTTCAATTCTGAATTGTATTTGCTCGACCACGGCGACCTCAGTCGATACAGCTCGAAGATGGAAGGACGAAGAGTAAGGTGACATAAAAGTCGAGAAAATAACAGACCTGTATGAGTCATCACCGTGATTGGAATCATAGATGATGCTTTGTTGATATTTTCATCCCGTCACCCTATTTGCCTTTTTCACGAAAATGTTACCGAATAAACAGCGTTTCTCTACAGTAGTCTTTGAATCCGTGAGCAGATCCATCCATTCAACGAAAGTGGGCATGAACTGCACCGCTCTTCATATGACCTGAAATTCTCAATTATGGCTCAAAAATAGTCTACAATGGCTATGTAGCTTTCAAGAGTGAAAAGGAATCGGAAACCATGCAAGGAACCTTAATCGACTGATTAGACCGTGAAAGAAGGTTCTATGAATGTGATGGTAGTAACTCCAATGAAGAGTCCACTTCCTGCTGGGACAAAAATTAATTCAATCCATATCTATGTCCATATTGTGCTACACCCATTTACCACTCACACATTCACTACAACGTCCATTCGGATAACTTCACATCCCAGGTTCCGTCTTCCTCGACCCTGTTTTCAATGTGACTTTACACCTAGTTTATAATCACAATCTGCAACAGCCAAATCCCAATCTGCTTCAACCATCCAACCCCTACAAAAAAAGAATACCAATCGAACTTCTAACCCACCACCTTTGCTGGCTCTTGACATTCTGAGGGGAGGAAGCGGATTTAAACTTTCTTCGTTTACATGAAAACACGTGCTTTCAAAAACTGTGCAGAAACGGTCATATCTTTGACCATTTTGAAGTGCAATGCTTGATGAGGTTGCGATTGTAAGTGTCAAAGAACCTTTATTATTCTGAGTTTAACTAAACTATAGAGCAATGTGGGCGACACACGGAAATGAAACATTCATGCTATGAGCATGCAAGACACAGTCCAAAACTGTCTGGATCAATGCACATCTTAAGTTGCGACGTTGCTATAAAAAAATAGCTCCAAACAGTCTTGTGTTCCTTTATATTGTGCAGAACCGGAGATTCGAAATGGACATCCACAACGTTCCCATCACAATGTAGATGGGAAAATACAGACAACAGACTTAATTTGTGATAACCTCTAGCCCCTCATACCTTGCCTTGTGTTTCTAGCCTATCAAGGAGAACTGAGGCAAGAGAAGTGTAAACATCAACCTCTCATTTAAGATGATGGGAGTAGTGTAAGTAAATGCTCTAACTCCACTTTTGCGAATTGAGGTAGCGAAAATGCTGCCGCATGCATCTACCATCAACATCACAGGATCAATTAGTGACCTTCCCAAAAAAGTAGCCCTCATAAGTGCTTCTAAATCTGAATGACAAAGTTTCCACGGTTCTGACTACGACGACTGAGATTTTTTGCATTCTGATCAACTGAAATTTACCAACATACAGCAGTTTCAAGCCATCTATATCACGAGATTCATTCCTTGAGATAGATTCTGAATAAGTGAAAAAAGCTCAAGGCAACTGCACTCAATTCACACAGAATCTATTACGTCGAACAAGCCACAATTGAAGGGCAGAGAATACTGACCGCTGAATTATAGAACTTCATAGGACGCCTGGAAGATTTCTCGGGATCAACCGCTTGATCAATAGGATTGCATGGCTCTCGGAAATTGACAGCAGGACCTGCCTTAGAGCAGAGCATGAACCCAATCAACCCACTGCATATGCAACAAATCCAGATTAGTTCAAAATTACACTCCCAAAGCAATTTAGAGATAGTCCTAAGCTAATAAATCGTCACTCTATAAAAGGTGGAGCGGGACTTAAATTCAAATAATCCAATTAACACCACAGGAGAAGCTTTGGCAGCTCTCCTACATGGTTAACTTACATGTTAACAGCAATAGCAGAAGCAGCATAGAAAGTTTTCGCACGAGTGACAGATTCACCTTGGATAGGTTGGAACACTAGTCCAAGCATAGTTGATGGAACCCTTGAAGGTATGACGGCAGGCTGACACAATATTTTTAATGATGGGCATGTGCAGCCATAAACTCTCTGCTTGTGTACAAAGAACACCGCCTGGTCGCAATGCTTGATCCAAAGTCCTGTAAAATGGCCTCTCAAATAATGCTTGAGCAGGGCCTACATCAATATATTTTCAATCAGAGAACATCCATCCAAAAACAACAACCACATGTCTCACAATAGGTACTGAGTCTCACAAGTGAGAATATATGGCAATGTCTATTTTCAATGTCGTTGAGAAGACTCACCCACGGGATCGGAAGAATCAACTATGATGGCATCATATGTTCCCTCTGGAACTTCTCTCAAGAATGCCACTCCTGCAATAAAAACGAGTTTCTTTTTGTTTCAGTTTTAGTTAACTCCACAAAAGAAAAGACTAAAGTGAGTCAACTTGTCATTATTAGCTTGACGACTAGAGAGTACTTACAACTAGAATAATCTAAACTCAGTTGTCACTAATTGCGAATCATGGACACAGGCACACCTCAAATTAGCCAATGATTATTTACTCCAACAGATGTACAAGCTTTTTCATCTTAATTACATGGCTCTTCAATCCCAGTAACCACGGATTCTTGTACACTACATATCACTATCCTTAGACATTGAGTTTACAGAGTCACATTACGATTGAGTTCAAGCGACATTTAAGCCATTTTTTCACACCTCGAGTCTCACATTCACAAGTCTAGTGAACTACATACTCAGAAATCAGCAGCTCATCATACCATCTCCGATATGAAGGTTCACTCGAGGGTCTTCAAATCCTACAGCAACATCTGGAAAAAACTCTTTCGCAACCTGCAAGAGAACCAGCTTCTTTTGAAAGGATTCCGCGCTCACAAGTCCTCGGTATGAAAAATCTAACTTTTTATCTCCCATCATTTGCAAATAAATCTCCCATAGTCTACAAGCAAAGTAGGAAAAGATAGCCACATATTCATCAGCAGGGGAAGATCAGCACTCACGTCAATAACCATCTTATCAATCTCACAAATATCAATCTGTTCAACCGACTTGTGCCGAGCGATCTCCCTCAGCACTCCTCCATCACCTCCACCAACCACTAGCACCTGTCTCCCGTCAAAAACAGCAGACGATGCAGTTTAAATTATGTGAGCCAGGACCTCAGGCTTAGCCATACCTATGATAACCATCAGAGGTCCAATACAACTCTACTTAATTCACCTTTCTTAATTCCTTGTGTGTCGATTCCGGCACAAAGATTTAAAATTCAAGACTTTCCCAATCACAAAATAATTAAATGAGAATTCAACTGACCACTTTTAAAGCTCGTGTTTGTATTTGCAAGCCATCATAACAAGATGATTCGACAAATCTAATCGATACAAACTCGCATTATTCGCTACTCAAGAACTGAACTCCCAGGAGGAGGGGTCCTTGGGTGTGTCCTCTAAAAATCAACCACGACTACAAAAGATGTACAAAGAGGTCAAATGATGACACCCTAAAACCAAGAAGAGAAAAAGGAAATGGTATATCACATCGAATTCAGTTGCACAACGTTAACTAGATACATCCAGCGTTCACAATCAGAACTTAAAAAAATATCCGCTTGACGGTCTGAACTAGGTAATCACCCAACTTTCATAATTTTTCAATTATTGCTCTATATCTATCTCATCCAAAATGAGTGTGAAGAGGGTAACCTTCTTAGGGTTGGGAATTGAGCAAAGAGGGAGATGAGTGATCATTTCTTGGTAAGCACATTCGTCGCGCTGAGTGAGCTGAATTACACCATCCAGAACGAGAACCCTCCCATACGTAGCTGACTGAGGAAAATGCCCAAATTCAGGGGAAATTCATTAATCCCAGTGAAAGTTGTATGTCGCCTATCTTTAAAAACAACCGTTCTCAACAAGATGTCAAAAAAAAGCCTCGTCTTTTAACAGTGTATTTAGCAATGAAGTATCAAACACGTAAAATAGGAACCTGAAATAACTAGTATTCGGAATATGCATTATCCATATATTCTCAGATATAATAAGATCAAATCGTCGAATTTCATCTGATAAGCTTTGAACAACCGGACTCTGGGAAATCAAGAATTACCTCAAAAACGACAACGTCTTGGTAATCGGACTTGCCTTCGAATAGAACTTTCTCCACCTTCAAAGAATGAGCTTCCCCTACACCACATGAGAGAAGCAATCTCAAAGCTTGGGTGGGAAGACTGATTCGAAACTATCAGAAATCCCGCATCTGAAATGTATAGTTATCCTTATCAATATCACTCATTTCAGAAAATTTGTATTAATGAATTCTCAGCGAATCAATGTCAAAGATCACATGAATTCCAGCGCAGTTAACACTTAAGAAACAGGGAAAGTTTACAGAGAATACAGGTACACGATCTCCATGCTAGTTAAGACCGATACTACCCACCAGAACCACTTTCGTTATCCAATGCCACACTTCGATAACCAGGCGGACGACCCTCTGAATTGATGTCACATACAAGAATTCCTCCGGCGCACAAGGAAATGTCATTCCTATTCTTCTTCTTCTTCTCCTTCTTTTAGTTTCCATTTCCTTTTTCTTTTTCCTTTCTTTTTTTCCGGGGAGGGGGGTAGGCGAGATACATGTAAAAAACTAAAATTGAGTACTTTTAAGTACTTCACCACAGCGCACTCAGTAAATTATGAAAATGAAATTCAGTACGTAAAAGAAGCTCTAAAAAACTATGTGACTAACTTGCTAGTCTCCTTGTAAGCCCGTTACTAACATGAACAATGCAGGTATCCTTGAATGCAAACCGCAATGTCCTAACGCAATTTCTAAATTCATGACATTAGTCGGGCAATGCGCAGACAGAGCTTACCTCCACACAGCAAGCCATGTAAAAGGCAATAGTGCGCAGAAGAAAACAGTAACAGAAACAAGTAAAAAGAGGAATTAACTCCCAACACAATCGCTCGCGTACCTACGCCAAGACGTAGAACCACAGCAAGGCACTACCATTCTATTCCACGACGAAAGTAAGAACGTCCCAGTAAACTCCACGAACTCCGCAAACTAAAACCTCAACCTCACCTCAGCAACAAACCAACTCCACCGAGAAGACCAAGGACTACTGCACATTCACATCCGGAGCCAAAGAGCACCGGCACAAAGCGCAGCGCAACAGAACTAATAGTGGAGGCTCACAGCAGCACGCACCTGGCCACATGGCACTAATCTCCGAGAACCATCCCGGCACGATGCTGGACAAATTGGCGCGCGCGGTGGAGGGCGAGGGCGCCGCATTGGCCGATTGCGCAATGAGCTCCGCAGCGTTGAGGCTGCTGCCTCCGGACGCCGCTTGCTGCTGGTCGCCTCCGGTGTGTCCCATGGCTATTGCGTGGATGCGAGAGCACGCGCGAGCAAGTAAATGCCGGCGTGAGCTGAGGAGCAGCATTCCACACTCTTTCTACTACTCTTCCACCATCTCCCCACCCTCCACCATCACTCCTCCGTCTTCCTCCCCGCGCCTCCTCCCCTTGCTCCCCCACCGCATCTCTCCCTCGAACATTGCCGTCGACGAAAACTCCCCAAAAACTTCGTTCGTCCTACTGTCCGTCCGCCTCCTCACTATCTCGTCCTCCTCTCCGTTTGTCCGTTTGCTCCGTCGCTTATTCGTACGTTCGATTGACGTTTATGGAATCCCTAGTCTCAGGAGAATGGAACGGCGTCGATGTGTTCGTTTCTTTTGTGTTATTAAATGTTGTGTGTTTAATCCTCTTCTTGTTTACAACGGTTTGATTTTCTTCAGTCTTTATTCTTTTATTCTTTTTCTTTTTACTTTCATATATGATTTAAAGACTTTTATTGAAAAAAATTTAAAGGTATGATGGATGAAATATTTAAAAAGCTTTGTTGTAAATAATAAATTACTAAAGGATCAATTTGTGGTGCTTTGAATGAGTTCGACATGTTACATAAAACTCAAAGAATGGTTGAAGCATTTGTTCTGCTCATTTTAGAAATTTGTTTGTTTTGAAAATGATGTTGCTAATGATTTGATATATTTAGTATTTTTCAGTGCAGGTTCTGTGTATCAAGGGCTAATTGAAATCATCTAATTTTTTTTTTTTTTAAAGTTTATTCTAAAACAATTTCGAATTGAAAAAACAAAAAAAAAACAAAACAATTGGATGCATTTTTGTTAACACTGTCAAGGATATTGTCGGCTATGATTTTAAAAACTATTAAGTAAAATGTATTGTATAAGTTTAATATAAATTTTTAAGGTAAATACATTTTTAAATGTATATGCATATGTGCATACAATAATTATGTGAAGATAAAAATTTCTCAATTTTAAAACCAAAAACTTTTTAATACACAAAATGTAACTAAATAAAGTATGTTATCTTGATTTAGAGTTTCCACCTTGTTTATGCTAGAGTCTAATAACATGTTAAGAGTAATATTTGTTTCCACTATGGCAATCAAATAATTAGTTTAAGCAAGCTCCCATTAACATCATGGTTATAAAAAAGTTAATTCAATATTGAATTTTTTTTACACCTTCAAAGTAGAATAATCATTTCAAATTTTTTTTATTGTTTACAATCTGGTAGTTGAATAAGTAGTTTACACAGAAGGATAGCCTTGTTCATACAACAATAATAAAATTGTTAGTTTGAATTGTGATTATGTTTATATTGGGAATAATATAATTAGTTTAAACTTTTGTGTTGTTCTTATTAAAGTAATGAACTAATTAATTTGTGATTTAATATTATTTATACTATAATAGTAAAATAATTGATTTAAAGTATTATTTTATTGATAATATGGAAATAAAAATATCCGCTCAAAATATAATATTGTCCACATTGAGATAATAAAATGACTACATCACTATGTAATTTTGTTCATATTGATAAATATATTTATTAAGTTTAAAGATTAATGATATTTTAGAACTTCTCTTTTTTTTTAATTTTAATTTTAATTTTAATATAAAATTATAAATTATAATTTTATCTTAAATTTATAAATAATAGTTTTAATTAGTAATACTTTAATCTTTAATCTTTGAATTTAGATACTTTTGAATTAAAGATTTATTCTAATTTATATATATATATATATATATATATATACACTATCTATTAGATTCTTTCATTAGTATTAAATCATTTCAATTGAGATTTATTTGCTTATTTATTTTTGTCTAGTAGATTGTTGTTAGAAATAATAATATAGATACAATGGTACAAAGTCCATGCCATTTCTTTAATTAAATTATATGTTTTAGTTTTAGAATATTTAATTTAGAAATAATTTAATGAATGCTTAGAAAGTGTATTAATTATCACTAATTCTATATAAATAATTTAATATTTTTAAATTTGAACTATGGATGTTTTCTAACATTGACAAAAGTTTTTTTGAAAATAATTAGATAAATAGCTTGTTTAATAAATTAAAAGCTAAATAAAAGATTTTAAAGATTATAATATTTGAATATGTTTTATTTATAATTATATTCTTATTAAGATAATTGTTAGTAAAAATGATCAATATATATATAAATTATAAAGATACTATTACTATTATGGACACACTTTTCAACTAGAACAAGTATCCAAAAATTCAAAGAACTAAAATAGAAGAGGTTTACTTTATAATATAAGTAAGGAGCTATAATAAGATAAAAATGTCCAAGCTGAGCTATAAGAATTGTGTTGTTGAAATTAAAGATCCCCTCAACCTTAACTCCTATATATACTAGGTACAAGGAAGCTCTTTGAAGAGATTTCTTAATGCTTAGAAATAAAGTAAACCTAAGATCCTTTTGTGACCATCTAAAATCTCCCAAAATCTTTTAGGACCTTCCAAAACTTTCTTGGAATCTTTTAGGATCTACTAGGGCCTTCTTGAAATTATTTGGAATCTTTTAAAATCTTCTAGAATCAAGTAGAATCTTTTAGAACCTTTTAGAATCAAATAAAATCTTTTAAAATCTTCTAATACCAAATAGAATCTTTTAGGACAAAATAGAATATTTTAAAATCTTCTAATATTAAATAAGATTTTTTAAAATCTTCTAAATTCAATAAAATCTTCTAAAATCTTTTAAAATCTTCTTCTATTGTATGTCTGTGACATCACCTCTTCTTTTTAGCTTTAAATTCTATTAGGAGGGCTAGAGTTGAAGTTGATCAAAGGCAAAAGAAGTCAAAGATGTATTGTATGGTATCTGCCACATATTCAAGTTGCCTTTCATAATTCAGAAGATTTATTGGTCCTTGTAATCAATAATATTGATCAATTTCTTCTACCATAGACCAAGCTTAAAATTTTGTATCTTTGTTGCAAAAATGCCCTTAAAAAATTACTTCAAGGCATTCTTCATGGGCAAGTTCTACTTTGATAATAATTGCCATAGAGTAGTTGTTGGATATTCTACAATGTCTTTTTGAATCAAGCGATTTTTCATTTTGAGATTGACAATATAAAATGCTCAGTTAAAATGGCCTAATAGACATGATATTGTCTTCTTGGCTATCCATATCTTACTATAGAAGCTAAATTAAGATATATTATAATCTTAAGATAGAATAGAATTACTTTTAGATTTGTTATTTTATATGTATATGAAGATTGAGATTTAAAAATTTTAAGATTCTTTCCACCTCTCTTATAGAAAGTTACAAAGTTTAAAATGTATCATATTCAAATAAGCCAAATCAGAGCATTATCTAATATGTATTGTTACTTTAGATCTAGAAGGATGTCATTAATAAAAAATTTGTATCTTTTATAGTGCATTGATTAAATTTAAGGCTAGCTCCCATATATATTCACTAATATTATAACCACACCAATGCACAAAGTACTCTAGTTATCCTTGTCTTAGCCTCAAATTAAATATTTCTTCTACCTCAAATTCTTCATGGCTATCCACTTCAACATAAGACGATAGTAGTTGTATTCTTCCAGATATGCTTAATTTTTTATAAGATTCTAAAAGAAATGTGTAAAAAATAGAATATACCTTTATAGATGCTAATAATTTTAATTAGTAAGCAATATAATTAATTTTTTTTTGAATAGGAAATGGTCCCAATTTTTAATAGTCCAACTTGTCAAATGATTGAATAGTCTTTATATTGTATCGAAGCAACTATACTTTATTGCCAACTTGAAATATAGAAGTTGTTCTTTCTTTTGCATATTAATTGCCTCTTTGGAATTTACTTCAACTTCTTCTAATTGAAGTTTTAAGATAGCTTGGATATCAGCAATTTGGCTTATAAAATCATTTGTCACTGGATTTTTAGATCCATTAATAAATAACTTATATAATTTTAAATGATAGCTATAATTAGAATAAAATAGAATCTATTAAATAGATGCATAAATTATATTATTATAGGAAAATTTTGTTAGAGACAAATAAGATGTCCAATCATCTTATTGATAATTGACAATACATCTTAAGTACTACTCTAGAATTTGATTGACTTACTCCATTTAACCATCAATTTGTATCAAGGACAAGAACTCAATGAAAGAAAATAAACATATGAAACTTCTATTAAGAAATATAATAAAATAAAAGTAAGGAAGTATGTATATTAAAAAAAACTAGAATTACTATTGCCACAAGACAAGAAAATTATAGACTCTTGAAACTACACTAGAAGCAAGAAAAGAATTGACAAGAGTGAAGAAGGCTTCACTCTTGTCTCTATTTATACTATCTATCTAAAAGCTACATGGCAATATTCTATAGGATCTCTTACATGTATCTAATTTTCAAGACATGTGTCAAACTTGCACGACAAGTTTCTCACATGTATGCCACGTATTTGGCTTGTTCCGCAAGCTACCAACATATGCAACATATGGCTAGCTTGTTCTACAAGCTATCAATATATGTGCCATGTGGCTAGCTTGTTGACCAAGTTTTTAACCTACCAATCACCTATAGACATGTATAAAGGTGATTCCACGTCTATAAAGCTTCTAGGAAGCTTTTCCATCAAATATTATCAAATCAATTTATTTTACCTACTTCTATTAGATAATTACTATAATAAATCTTATGTCCGTGATATTATCCTCCCTTCAAGGGACGAGTTCCATGAGGAGTGGTGATTACATATTGAAGAAGTCCAAAATATATCAAATTATGCTTGCCACATATTCTGATCTTTGTTCCCTTCAAAGATAGTTGATAGGTCCTTTCAGCCATCGATAATGTCCCATACCAGGGCAAGAGGACCACCTTGTTATTTGATCATTGTTGAGGCCTTTATAACTCTCTTCAAAGAAAACATTAAGAATACCATCAAGAGTAGTTCCTACCTCTAAAAGTATTACCAAACATCAAGGTTGTGGTATCAAACACATTATATTTTGCCATCAATCCAAGAAAGGACATGTCGTTCTTGAGGGTCCTCATCTCTATTCCATTGTCTTGAAGGTTGTGATAGTCATAATGTCTTACCTGGTAAATCAGCAAATGAAGGTTTTTGAGTTAAATCCAATGATTATTGATTCTCCATCTTCTTAATGTCACAAATACAAAGAAGCTACAAATAAGGATAGAAAGTAGAATGTTACTTTGCCTAGATTGTGTTTTTTTTATAGGGAAGGTCATCATCTTGGTTTTGATAGATGTTGTTGATGAAAAGCCTCTACTTTTCTTGCTGCATTTGCAATATTCTTTGCTGGTTCCCATGTGTTTTCACTAATGTCGTATTTGCGCCAATGAACAACATATTCTAACCTATTTAGGCACTCCCTCAAATCTAAAACTTTTTCCACTTCAAATTCCTCATTATTGTCCACGTCTATAGGAGGAGGTGGCACTTGTTTTTTTCTTGGTATGTTCACTATCTTGTATGGTTCAAGAAGAGACATGTGAAATACAATATGGATTTTTATGAACTTTGATAAGTGTAATTAATATGCAACTGGATTGATTTGTTCAGAAATAAGAAAAGGTCTAAGCCTACAATAGTCTAATTTATCACAAGAATGAGTAGTCTTGATATTGCAACAAAGTAATCATACCTTGTCTCCCACGTTGAATTATGGTTGTTCATTGTGATACAAATCTGCATTTATTTTTTGTCATTCTTCAGCTTCTTTTAATTACACCTTCATTATTGCATATAGCTCTGACAAACAATTTGCCAAATCTTCTGCTGTTAGATTATCAACTTTTGAAAAATCAAAAATATCAAGTCGTGGGTGGTAACCATAATTAGCAAAAAAAGATGTTTGTTGCATAGAAGAATATATCGTATTATTATAAGCAAACTCTACCAATGGTATGAGAGTTGTCCAATTATCTTTTTGGTAGTTGATGGTACACTTCAAATATTGCTTCAAGATTTGATTTACACGCTCTGTTTGTCCATCAATTTGAGGATGGAAAGCTGAAGATAGCTTTATGTCCACCTTTAAAATTTTAAAAATCATTCTCCAAAATCTTGATACAAATTGCGTCTCTCTATTTGATATAATATCCTTTGGTAATCCATGATAGCAATAGATATTGGCAAGAAAAAATTTAGTTGTTTCTTCACCTATGATAGATTTTGTACATAGTACAAAATGTGCCATCTTGGTGAAACGATCTATGATCATAAATATAAAATCATATGAATTTGAATTTTGAAGATTCATTACGAAATCTATAGAAATAAAAGAGTGAGATTGTTTTGGTATAGGTAATGGTTGAAAAAGTCCATAAGGTTGATGACAAGGAGTTTTTGATCTTGAATAAATATCACACGATTCTAAAAACTCTTTAACAGCCTACTACATTTGAGGCCACCAAAAATCTCTTGAAATTAGCTCCAAGGTCTTATTATATCTAAGATGTCCAGCTACGGGGAAGTTGTGACGAGCTTGAAAAGCACGTAGTCGTGCTTTATCTTCTGGGACGTATAAACATCCTTCAAAATAAAGTAAGTTGTCCTTAAATTTGAACTTTGAAGTATCATGAGATTTAGAAGAATTATTTTTAATATCATGAATAAGAGGATCAGAGTGCATACTTAATTAGATTTTCTTGAGAAACGTTAAATCAAAAGTCAATGTTGATTTTATTGCTCGAATATGAAATTGCTCTGATTTTAGGAGGATCTTTCTTTGTTAATCAAAAGCTACATCTCCTTCTTTTGGTGCAAGATAAGATCGTCTAGAAAGATCATTAGATAAACCTTGTTGTTTTTGTGGCTGATAAGTGATGATGAATTTGAATCTTGACAAAGACATGCTCTAACAAGCTTAACAATGATTTAATAGGTGTTGTCAAGGAATAGAGGGTCTATCTTAAGAAAGCACTGGGCTTCTGGCTGCAACTAATTTTCTCAAACAAGTTACAAGATGAGAAAAACTCCAAATTTATATATATACTCCAAATTTAGGGCCAATTACATCACATACAAAAGTCTTAGATATACAAGAGCACCCAAGTTTGATAAAACACACTAAAATCTTATTTAACCTTATAAAGGATTTTATCCAAAATCTAACATTATATATCTCCTAATCGGACTGTCTAAACTAGCTCAAATTTTTTAAAAAGTACTGATAAATTTTTAACAACTACCACAACAAATTTCAACTATAGATTTGTTGCCGATCGTTAAATATCACCGATAATGTCACGGTAGTTTCAAACCCTTTACCATTGACACCTGCACACAAAATTCTTCATATCTCATAATTCTAGCATCCAAACGCCCCGAAATTTGGTATATACTTTTCCTACACAATAATACACATCCTTGGAAATTTTGAGCCAAAAAATCGTCCAAGAAAGTAAGATATGGCTCAAACCATCACTATGAACAAATAGTAAACTTACTTCCCTTGGAATTGGATGCCTTGACTTCAACCCACAATATCTCCTTCATTCAGACTCCAAAAGCAGTTATTTCTTTGCAAAAAGTGTAGGTCTTAAAATTGCCTTTTCAATTGCACCTTTCCATCTCTAAAAGCCCTTGTACAACTCTACATATCTTGAAAAGAGCAAAAGTATGTACCAAATCTTCACCTTAACTTTAAATAACTATATCTTTCTCATCACAACTCCAAATTGTCTAATTTTTGCATTCAAATTATACCTAAAAACCTAATATTTCTAATCCTAACCTCCGTTCTTCAAATGGCCACCTCAGAGTAGCTCCAGACCTCAAGAAGGCGGCAGATAGTCCCTAGAAGCCCATTGGGCATTGACCACCGGCCAATGGGGGTGAAGGCCCCCATTCCTATTCTTCATCCATCCATTTTTTTTACATTGGTGGTTTGGATTTTCATCCTTAGGCCCAATTTCAACTCTTAGAACATTGTACTAAACATCTAAGTTCCATATAATTTAAACATTGTAGCCAAAAAAAAGAAAATAATCAAATAGAGTTTTTATCAGCTCTATCTAAATAAGTTTATTAACCATTCTAGATCACACTAGAAGTTATTAACATATTAAGTAATTTAGTTAATTTTTACACATTATAACCATTTAAATTACGACAATGTAATGATATAAAATACTTGAAATTCTTGTGATCTGTATACACAGTGACTGGACTAGAAGCGTCTTTTAAATAGCAGCACCATTCTTGAAAAGAATCCACAATTGCAAAAAATACTTTATCGTAGATTTTGTAATTGACCTCTCCTGTTGAAAATTTCTTGGAATAAAAAGTTACTAGGTGGAGTTTGTCATCTGCTCTTATTTATAACAATATTGCATCCAAAGCAAAGTCTGATGCGTCTGTTTCTATAAAAAAATATCTTGGAAAAGTTGACACAATACAAGATTAATGTAGAAGTAAAAGCTATTTTAAATACTTTAAATGATGCTTTTACTTTCTTACTCCACTCGAGTTTGTCTTTACAAGTTAGACGTATAAGTAGAGTTACAACTTGGAAAAAGTTCTAGATAAAGATTCGGTAGTAATTGGAAAATCTCAAAAAGCATTGCATATCCTTTACTGTTTTTGAAATCTTCCAATCCATGATTATTTGGACTTTCTTAGAATCTATCATGAGACTATTATTTGAAATGATATATCCTAAGATATCAACTTGAGTAATATGAAATACACACTTTTTTATCTTAGCGTATATCCGGTATCTCTAAGTTTTTGTAATACATGGCAATATGTATTTCATGTTCTTTTACAGCCTAAGAGTAGATTAAAATGTCGTCTAAGTAATAAACATCAAAATCATTTAAAAACTCATAAAAAATATCATTTATAAGATGTTAAAAATTAATTAGTACATTCGTGAGTCCAAAAGGCATAATATTATATTCAAAATATCCATACCTTGATCGAAACTAGTCTTCCATTCATCTCTTTCTTTGATGTGGACCAAATGTCAAGGAAATACTAGTTAGAACCTTCTAGAATATTCTAGAAGTTTTCTAGAACTCTCTAGAACCTTCCAACGCCAATAACTTCTAGTTAGTAGAAGTTCTTGAAAGCTCCCTAGTTGGAGGAAGCTGGCAGCTTCTGAATAGGAGTATATCTGAGTCGAAATTTGAAGGATTCTTGATCTTGACCTTATCTCTTAAACAAACTCACCTCTCTGGTGTTGTTTTTGTACTCATCTGATTAATCCAGTTCTTGCCAGTTCTTCTTGAACTTCTTGTTTAGACTTCAAGTCTATATTCTGTGTCCGTGACAGTTTGTTGAGACTACTCTCACCTTGGATATCAGAGTTAGTTCTTTCTTGTTGGAGTGTGGATTATCCCTCTTCTTGAAGGTACACTAGTATTTTAGAAGTTGCGGATTACCCTCCTCTAAACTGATATCTTTTTGTCATAATATTGGAGTCTTATTCTTCTTAGAGAGAGTCGATTATCCCTCTTTTTGAAGGTCTTAAGGTGTTTTAGAGGTTGCGAAGTACCCTCTTCTAAACCAATATTTCCTCATTGTAGAAACAATTACTTCCTTTCTCTTAGAATGGTTGGAGGTCAAGACATTAATATGAGTGAAAGTTTGGAGTCCAAGATGGACGCCATTATGAATGCTCTTGCTACATTATCATAGAGAACTACGATGATGGAAGGAGTCTTTGTAAGACTTCATGGCAAATGGAGGCGTGGAATAAGCTGGCGACCGTCTGCGCGGAAAATGATTCGGCGGAAGCTATTATTTCCACAACAAAAGGAACCTCAAATTAGCCTTCTAGACAAGTTTGATGGCACACGCTCCAAGTTTTAAGATTTCATCAATCAAATCAAGTTAATAACAGCTCTACAACCCGAACGTTATCCGACGGAGAAATCACGTGTTAGATTGGTTGAAACTTTGCTTACGGGACAAGCTCTATCGTACTTTGCTCCTCTATTTGAAAAAGGATCACCAATTTTGAACAACTTTGAGGCTTTTTGGGAGGTATTTGCAGAAGCATTTGGCGAACATGACAAGGCTCGGTGGGCTACAACAAAAATTCGATCACTACAACAAAGGACTCGCTCTGCATCAGTCTATGCATCGGATTTCAGGCAATTGGCATGCGACATCAATTGGGATGAAGAAGCATTGATGAGCCAATTCTATTGGGGTCTAAGGGACGATGTGAAGGATTTGTTATTATCTCTTCCTGATCCACGAACGCTCAACGAAGCCATTAGCCAAGCTGTGAAGTGCAATAACTGCATATTTCAACGCCGCCAAGACCAACGCCTCCGCATAATACATGTTTCACATCGTATGAATTATATCGGGCAAGTATTAAATTCACAAGCGAGATGGAGGACATGCGATTGGACAGACCCATGCAGAATGTAGACTGAGACTTTCATGTGGGAGAAAAGGTTGATATTTTGCCGTGTAAACTTTATCAAGTCTTAAACCTGCTCTGAAGAAGCAAACGACGCAGATTAAGATACAAAGATGCCTAAATATAATAGGAATCGGGTATGATCGACAAATCAAAACTAGGTTCCTCTCTTTCTACTCAACCTGCCTATTGTTTTACAATTCTTTTGTCTTTTGGTCCTAAAAAACTAAAAACCTTAGTCTTATTAGATTCAAGAGCATCTGCTTGTTTTTTAGACCAAGAATTTGCTAAGCATCACAAAATTTCCCTAGTACAAAAATTCAAACATGTTCACGTAGAAGTAATAGATGGACGACCTTTATTATCTGGTAGTATCACCCATGAATCAGAACCTATAGAAGTAATGTTTAAAGACCACAGTAGTTATATTATTTTCAACATTATTAGAACTCCATCAAATCCTATTATTCTTGGTCTTTCTTGGTTGAAAAAATATAATCCATCCATAGATTGGAGGTTGCGGAGGATAATATTTTCCATAGAACAACCTAAGAACAAGCCTGAAAGAAGACCCCAAACCAAAAAATCTTTGTTCATTGGAGCAAGAACGTTTATAAGATCGTGCAAGGAAGGCACACCATTGGTCATTTATGTGGCTTCAATTAATGGAGAGCAAATTTCAACAACAAGAATATCGGAACAATACAAGGATTTTCAAGACGTGTTCCAAAAGAAGAATGCTGATATGCTACCAGAACATTGACCATATGATTGTGCCATAGAATTGCAAGAAGGAGCACAACCGCCTTTTGGCCCAATCTACAACCTATCGCAGACGAAGTTGGCTGAGTTGCGGAAATACATTGATGAGAATCTAGCCAAGAACTTCATTTGTCATTAAAAATCGCCAGTTGGGGCACCAATCTTATTTGTGAAGAAGAAGGATGGCTCACTACAGATGTGCGTGGACTATCGAGGTTTCAACAAGGTCACAAAGAAGAATCGCTATCCATTACCTTTGATCTCTAGTCTTCTGCAACAACTTGGACGTGCAAAGATCTTTACAAAGATTGATCTAAGGGGAGCTTATAACCTTATGCGAATCAAAGAAGGAGACGAATGGAAGACAGCTTTTCATATAAGGTATGGTAATTTTGAATATAATATCATGCCATTTGGTCTTACCAATGCTCCAGCAATTTTTCAACACATGATGAACGATATTTTTCGAGAATATCTACATGATTTTGTTGCCATCTATCTGGATGATATCTTGATATTTTTTGAGAATGAAAAAAAGTATGAGAAGCACGTTCGTTTGGTACTCAAAAAACTATGGAAGCGAGGACTCTAGGTCAAGTTGAAGAAGTGCTATTTTATAAAACTGAGATGGAGTTTTTAGGATTTGTTGCGACTACTGAAGGCCTGAAGATGGATCCCAAGAAGGTGGAAGCAATTGTGTCCTAGGAAGTTCTAAAGATGGTTAGAGACGTACAATGTTTTCTAGGCTTTGCTAACTTCTATCGGATCTTCATCAAGAATTATTCTCAAACTGCTGCTCCATTCACTCGTTTAACATGTAAAGGTAAGCTGGAATGGAGACCTCTAGCAAAAAAAAACATTTTAAAATCTTAAAACTGTATTTACTATGGCTTTAATCTTGATATACCCAAACTTTGCAAAAGCTTTCTATTTGGAAACCAATGCTTCAGATTTTGCTTTAGGAGCCGTACTTTCACAGATGGGCATCGACAATAAGCTTCATCTGGTTGCATTCTATTCACAAAAGTTTTCTGCGGCTGAGATCAACTACAAGATTTATGATAAGAAACTCCTTGCTATAGTGGATTCTTTCCAAGAGTGGCGTCACTTCCTCAAAGGAGCTGCGCATCCGGTGACCGTTGTCGGGTAGAGAGAATTCGCCTTGGAAAAACGTCGGGTTCCTAGCTGCTACTAGAACTAGTAGGGAACATGAGAGGAAGCCGTGCAAGTATGTTCTGTACTTGCACAATATTTCTTCAAGCTTTCAAGTCATACTTGTATTATATTTGTACAAGTCTTGTACAAATATAAAGTATAAATACTTGAACAATACTTATACAAATACTTATATAAATACTTGATATAATACTTGGTATAATACTTATACAAATATTTGTTCAAATATTATATATAATATTTATAGAATACTTGTAGAATACTTGTAGAATACTTGTATAAATATAAGTATATATACTTGTATAAAAGATATAAGCAAAGTATGTATGTATTCAAGTATACCTCAAAATACAATCGCATATGATGAATACAAGTTATACAACAAGCTGAAACTAAACAAATCACTAAAAATTCATCCAAAGGTCGAATTAAGCGTGCTTATAGCCTATAGAAAGCTAATAATCTATTGTAAAACATATCAAAATTTCAAAAATAGATGACTTATTATTTAAAAGTTATGGCTAAAAGAAAAAGGCGCTAAAATTTCCAAGCAAATGCAAAGGCAGCAAAGCTCCTCTTCACTTCAGCCTTTGTTGTGATCAATTCCCTTCTCCAAATTGGACATGCAATAGCTTTTTAGAAAGCTCACTCCATCATCTAGCTTGCCCTAAAATTTTGCATGCATGCCTCTCAAACTCCAGTTTTTGTAGCTAGTCGATTCTACTCTTCAAACCCTAGCAACAATTTTCCTTCTTTGACACTTCACGGCTCATAAAACTTTCATCAAAGCTCCAAATGTATTGATTTTTGTTTTTGTGGAAAGCTTACATAAGCTACTATAAGCACCTAAATTATCAAAAAGATTAAAGAGACTGTCCGACTTGGGTGGTTGAACAAAGTCTCTGCCCCTCTTCATCGGGTGGCAGCAAACCCTTTCCCACTCTCAAGCTCACAACTTTTGCTCTCCAACTCCAAATGCTACAAAAGATGTTTTGATAGAAAGCTAGCACAATTTTCCACACTTTCTACAAATTTCACTAAGAAAGAAGTGAAATCAAACTTGCAGTGGCAGCTTGAAGTTTCTGCCCTTCTTCATCGGATGGCAGCAAACTCTACTCTTCTAAAACAAGCATAATTGTTTGTTCACAACTCCAAAACAAGCAAGTGAGTAGGTTCTAGAATCCTCACAACTCGAAGATTACACCCACCAATTTTCACTACAGTTCCTTCTATCTCCTTGGAGCTATCTCTCTCCAAAGTTCACCACTCAAAACTCTTCCTCTCCTCTCGGTCTAGCAAGAGGAGTATATCTCCCTTTCTTTCTATATTAGACTATGAGACGCCCACATGGGCAGCCAAATCCTATTGGATGGGCCTTATTCACCCCATGCTCTTCTTTCTTACCCTTCATAAGGTCCATTCTACCTCAAAAGTCAACAAGAAAGGTAAAATAACCTTTATCTTTCTTCTAATTACAAAAGAGTCTATTCTAGGATATAAATAAGGTAGGAACAAAACAAATAGCTATCTTAATTCACTAACTAAGTGGCTATAATAAATCCTCTCCTTATAATATCTTCTAAAATAACCTCTAGCACTCACACATATATTAACAATAAATACAAGATTTTCAATATTTTTATACACTGCACGTAACTGCAGTACGACATCGTATATACGGATCACAAAAATCTAGAATTTTTCATGTCTCCTCGAGTTCTAAACTGTCGTCAAGCTCGATGGAATATGTCGCTATCTAGATTTGACTTTGTTATTACTTATCGGCCTCGAAAGCAGCTAGGACTATCCGATGCCTTATCAAGAAGATCATATCTTGCGCCGAAGATTGGAGAAGCAGCACTTGATCAACAGTGTACGGCATTATTAAAGCCAGAACAATTCAGGATTTGTGTTGCTGTGGTGCCAATTGATGCTGACTTCCTCAACCAGGTATGTGCTGCATCCATTGAAGATTCAATAGTCCTTGATATTAAGCAGCGTATCAATGATGACAAGTTCAAGGTTGAAAGAGATCTCTTATATTTTGAGGAGCGGCTGTATATCCCAAAAGGGCCAGCACGACTTCGAGTCCTTCAATCTCGTCATGACTTTCTTGCTGCGGGACATTTTGGATTCAACAAAACCTTGGAACTCATTTCTCGAGATTTTTGGTGGCCCCAAATGTGGAAGGATGTGAAGGATTTCGTCCTCTCTTATGACATTTTTTCAAGATCCAAGAACCCTCGACATTGCCCTTATAGACTTCTACAGCCATTGCCCATTCCGTGTCGTCCATGGTCTTCAATTTCCATGGACTTTATTACAGATCTGCCGCCATCGAATTCATTTGACAGCATCTTTGTTGTGGTGGATCGATTTACGAAGATGGCACATTTTATCCTTTGCAAGAAGACATTGTCAAGCAAAGATACAGCAAGGCTCTTCTTTGATAATGTGTATTGATATCATGGTCTACTAGATGATATCGTGTCGGATCGAGGAACCCAATTTGTATCAAAGTTTTGGAGATCTTTTTTTAAGATATTGAAGATGGACATCAAGCTTTCTTCGGCATTCCATCCTCAAACGGACGGCCAAACGAAACGGGTGAATCAAGTTTTGGAACAGTATTTACAATATAGCATCAACTATCAGTAAGATGATTGGACTACATATCTACCGCTAGCCGATTTTGCATATAACAACACCCTTCATAGGTCGGCTCAGACACACTATTCTTTTTTAATTATAGGTACCATCCGAAGCTTGAGCTATTGAGTCCGTCAGCAAATAACAATCCAACAGCTGAAGGATTGGTGCAACAGCTATCGGAGCTTCAAACCACATTGAAGCTTATATTGCAAATTGCCCAAGAGTCTTACGAAGCATCCGCGAATAAATTTCGGAATCAGGCACCTAATTTCAAGATTGGAGATAAAATATGGCTGCTTCGATGGAATATCAAGACCAAGCGGCCATGTGGTAAGTTAAACTACCGGAGATTGTGTCACAAACATATACATAGTTACCTATATGATCAGATAGAACCAGATAAAAGAAGATAAAAGCAGGTTAATTCCATATTATCTTTAGAAAAACTTCCTAGAAACTTCATAGACGCAGCTTTGACTTTATAAGTGTCCATAGTAGACTTTTGGATTAGAAACTTGGTCAATAAGTTAGCCACATGTCGTACATGTTGGTAGCTTGAAGACCAAGCTAAATACATGGCGAACATATAGGAAACTTGCCCTGCAAGTTCGACACGTGTCTTGCAACTTGGACACGTGTCTTGTAAATTGGATACGTGTTGGAGGTCCTATAGAACGTCGCCACTTAGCTCTTAGGTAGATAGTATAAATAGAGACAAGAGTGAAGTCTTCTTCACTCTTGTCAACTCCTTTCTTGTTTCTAGTTTGATTTCAAGAGTCTCTAGTGTCTTGTCTTTTGGCAATAGCCATTCCAATTTTTTTTAATATATACACTACCTTGTTTCTATTTTATTATATTTCTTTGAGAGTATTTTTCACTTACTTATTTGCTTCCGTTGAGTTCTTGTCTTTGACAGATTGACAAGAATACACTTACAATATCAGAGCTTTGTCTTTTCTTGAGTAAGAGTGGATTACCCCTTTCTCTTGACAAGACATAAGCATGTTAGAAGTTGCGGATTACCCACTTCTAAACTGATATTGTTCTTAGCATTTTCTTTGTTATCAAGTCTTTTTTTTTCTTTTGCCTTGAGCAATATCATATAGTTCTTTTCTTCTTAGTGTTATTATGGCAAAGCTTATCGAAATGAAGACTGCAATGGCACAAATGCAAGAACAATTAAGGGAGTTAATGCTTGCAATGCATCAACTCAATCTACCACCACAAGGAAGAACAAGAATAGCAGAAAGTGGAGATGTAGAGATGATTGGAGCTGCTTCAACACCTACATCAAATCACATTCCTTCTCCAATTGTAGAACACCTTGTAAGCGCCAGAGAACCAAGAATTGCCTTACTCGAGAAATTTGATGGTACGAGATCAAAGTTTCGAGGGTTCATCAATCAAGTACAATTGGCAATCGAACTTCAACCGCAAAGCTGTCCAACTCCAGGATCACAAGTCAGGTTTATTGGAATTCTACTTTCTGGTTCTGCATTATCATGGTTTTTGTCCTTTCTTGAACAACGAAATCCCATACTGGACAATTTGGAAGTTTTTTTGGTGGAGTTTTGATCTATGTATGGTGAACACGATGCAGCTCGTGTTGCAACAAACAAGATCCGAATTTTACGACAAGGAAACCGCTCTGTAACAGTGTATGCTTCACAATTTCGATAACTTGCAATCGATATCAAGTGGGATGATGCTGCACTCATCAGTCAATTTCTTTATGGATTGCAATATGAAGTAAAGAAATTGATGCTCAATTTACTTGATCCTCAAACATTGAGCCAAGCAATCGATTTTGCTGTAAAGTGTGACAATCAACTTTTTGAGTTTCAATCCGAGAATCATACAAGGGAAACTCAACGTTATTACTCAATGGCAACATCTTCACCAAATGTATATTCGGAAGTAGAAGACATGCAAATTGACGTAGTACATTTCAAACCTCTTACTGAACAAGAAAAGATTCGTCGTCGCCAGGGAGGATTATGCTTATATTGTGGAGAACCTAAGCACACTGCTCAACATTGCCCAAAGAAACGACGCAACTATAAAATGAGGGGTACGGCGGTCAAAGGTGACAACATGTCGGAAAACGAATTTTTCCAGCTACAATAGGGACCGTGCAGCTGGAATCTTGTACAATTCCTAAAGAAGGTCCTATCCTCTCTTCAGAATCCTCTCCTTGTTTTATAATAGAACTATATTTAGGACCTAAAAACCACAAAGCCTCTGCTTTATTAGATTCAGGAGCCTCAGCATGTTTTTTAGATGAACAATTTGTTAGAAGTCGTAAAATACCTCTAGTACAAAAAACTAAACCTGTACATGTAGAAGTCATAGATGGTCGTCCATTATCTTCTGGAGATGTCACTCATGAGATCCACCCTATAAAAGTAATAATAGACGGTCATAATAGTTACGTAACCTTTAACATAATTAAATCTCCATCTAATCCAGTTATTTTAGGTCTATCATGGTTAGAAAAATATAATCCTAAGATAGATTGGAATTCTCGTAGACTTCATTTTTCTCAAAACGTTATTAACACTTCCGTCGACCAAGTAAAAAGCTATAAGTCTAGTATAGTAAAACCCGTACTTATAGGTGCAAAAGCTTTTATGGATGAAGCAAAAGGAGGATCAACTTTTGCTATTTATGCCACACCCATCTCTGATAGTAAAAGCACTTCAAGTGGCTTTCCAAGCCAATACCAAGATTATCAAGATGTTTTTGAGAAGAAAAATGCCGATATCCTTCCGGAGCATCGCTCATATGATTGTTCAATTGATCTCAAGGAGGGATCTCAACTCTCCATTTGACCAATCTACGGGCCTATCACAAAACGAGTTATGAATCCTTGCAAAGAGAGGCTTGAGTGCACCGCTAAGAACTTCATACTACCATTCCAAAATTTCAAATAGAGCCTCCAATTCTATTTTGCGAAGAAAAAGACATCATTACTAATGCTAAAAGTGGATTAACAGGTTTCTAATAAGATCACTATCAAGAACAAGTATCCACTACCTTTAATCTCTGGACTTCTTGATCAACTAAATCAAGCTAAGATCTATACAAAAATAGATCTACAAGGAGCATACAACTTGGTTTGCATTAAAGAAGGAGATGAATGGAAAACTGTATTTCGAATAAGGTATGGATATTTTGAATATAATGCTATGCCTTTTGGACTCACAAATGCACCAGTTGTTTTCCAACATCTCATGAACGATGTTTTTCATGAATTCTTAGATGATTTTCTTGTCTGCTACCTAGACAACATTTTAATCTACTCTAAGAATGTAGAAGAGCATGAAACACATGTTCGTCGTGTGTTACAAAAATTTAGAGAAACAGGGTTGTACGCCAAGATGGAAAAATGTGTATTTCACACTACTCAAGTTGACTTCTTAGGTTACATCATATCGAATAATGGCCTCATGATGGATCCTAAGAAAGTCCAAACAATCATAGACTGGAAGATTCCAAGAACAGTAAGAGATGTGCAATGCTTTCTGGGATTTGCCAATTATTATCGAATTTTAATCAAGAACTTCTCTCAAGTTGGAGCCCCACTTACACGTTTGACTTGTAAGGACAAGCTCGAGTGGAATAAAGAAGCAAAAGCATCATTTGAAGCTTTGAAGATAGCTTTTATTTTTGCACCAATCTTGTATTGCGTTGATTTTTCCAAGGCATTTTTTATGGAAACAGATGCATCAGACTTTGCTTTGGGCGCAGTATTGTCACAAATGGGAATAGATGACAAACTCCATCCAATAGCTTTCCATTCCATGAAATTTTTGGCAGCAGAGATCAACTACGAAATCCACGATAAAGAACTTCTCGCAATTGTGGATTCTTTTCAAGAATGGCGTCATTATCTAGAAGGCGCTTCTAGTCCAGTCACTGTATATACGGATCACAAGAACCTCGAGTATTTCATGTCAGCACGCGTGTTGAATCGTCGTCAGGCTCGTTGGAGTATGTCTCTATCAAGATTCGAGTTCATTATTACATATCGGCTAGGAAAACAACAAGGTCTGTCCGATGCACTTTCTAGACGTTCTTATCTTGCACCAAAAGAAGGAGATGCAGCTTTTGATCAACAAAGAACGAATCTCTTGAAGCCGGAGCAATTTTATCTTCGGGCAACAAAATCAACATTAACTGTTTATTCAACTTTTTTCAAGCAAAGCTTCAAGTAAGATGCCCCTCAAATCCTCTTATTCATGAAATTAAGAATAATTTTCTTAAGTCTCTGCGATATTTCTGAAGTTTGAGCCTCTAAGAAAATCTACTCTATTTCGGCGGCAATTTATATTGCTCCAAGAGGTGAAGACGACACGTGTTCTTCAAGCCTGCCACATCTCCCAAAGAAGAAGACATTTTGGGTACAATAAGACTCTAGAGTTGATATCTAGAGATTTTTGGTGGCCTCAAATGTGGAAGGGAGTCAAAGATTTTGTAAAAACATGTGATGTTTGTTCAAGATCAAAAACTCCTCGCCACCGACCCTACGGACTTCTTCAGCCATTATCCATTCCAGAACAACCATGGTCTTCTGTGTCTATGGATTTTATCACGGATCTTCCAAACTCAGGTTCTTATGACTCTATATTCATGATAGTAGATCGTTTTACTAAGATGGCACATTTTATATCATGTAAAAAATCTATCACAGGCGAAGAAACAGCTAAACTTTTCCTTGACAATATCTACCGCTATCATGGATTACCTAAGGATATTATATCGGATAGGGGAATTCAGTTTGTATCGAGATTTTGGAAAACACTTTTCAAGATTCTAAAGGTGGATATAAAGCTATCTTCAGCTTTCCATCCTCAAACTGATGGACAAACGGAGCGCGTAAATCAAGTCTTGGAACAGTATTTGAGATGTACCATCAACTACCAACAAGATGATTGGACAACTCTTTTACCATTGGCAGACTTTGCTTATAATAATACGGTACATTCTTCTACACAACAAACACCTTTCTTTGCCAATTATGGTTACCATCCACGACTTGATACTTTTGACTATTCGAAAGTTGACAATCCTGCGGCGGAAGACTTGGTAAATCATTTGTCAGAACTACATACAACAATGAAGGCACAATTAAAGGAAGCTCAAGAACGACAAAAGATAAATGCTGATGCATATCAAAAGGAACAACCACAACTCAACGTAGGCGACAAGGTATGGCTACTTCGTCGCAATATCAAGACTACGCGACCTTGTGACAAGTTGGACTATCGTAAGCTTGGACCTTTTCGTATTTCTGAACAAATTAATCCAGTTGCATATCGATTACACCTACCAGAGTCTATGAAGATCCACCGTGTACTCCACGTGTCTCTTTTTGAACCATATAAGACAGTGAACATACCAAGAAGAAGACAAGTGCCACCTCCTCCTATAGAAGTGAACAATAATGATGGATTTGAAGTGGAAGAAGTCTTAGATTCAAGGCGACGCCGAAATAGGTTGGAATATCTTGTTCACTGGCACGGATACGATATTAGTGAGCGCACATGGGAACCAGCAAAAAATCTGGCGAATGCAGCAAGGAAGGTGGACACCTTTCATCAACAACATCCATCAAAACCAAGATGAAGACTTTTTCCTATAAAAGAAACAAGATATAGGCAAGATAACATTCAACTTTCCATCCTTGTTTGTAGTTTCTTTGTATTTTGTGATACTAAGGAGATGGAGAATCAACAACCAGCAGATTTGACTCAAGAGCCTTCATTTGCTGACCTACCGGATGAGACATTGCGATTGTTACAACCCTCAAGACGACGCAACCGAGATGAAGATCTTCAAGAA
>JAWRVF010001800.1:0-41830 GCA_036785485.1 Physcomitrellopsis africana | reverse complement strand
TGCTGTGCACCAGGGGGTGGAAGAAGCGAAGAGAGGCTGTAACGACCTAACATGAGAGAGTGCGGCAATGAAGACGGAGGTGGCACGGAAAGAGGCCGAGGAATAAAGAGAACAGGAGACTTACTAATGTTTTCGCGCTGGATTTCATCATATTTGACGGGGCAGGGCAAATTGAGCCAGTCGGGAGAAGGGGAACGATCAGGGGAGGGGAAATCCGATTTGGCGAAAACGGCGCCCATGGTGGAGAAATGGGCGAGAGGGAGGTGGAAGGGGCCGGAAGCGGGGAGCGGCGAGGGACGGAGCGGGCGATCAGCAGGTGGAACGAGGCGAGGAGGACATGACCACCGCAGAGATAAACCCTAAACCCAGGGGGGCAGGGCGGAGGAGGAGGGAATGATCCAGCGGAGGTGCGAGAGTCAAAGAAAAGGAGGGCAAGGCAGGCAGTGCCAAACAGAAGACAATGTGCGTGGGGTTCCGGGGGTGGGGTGGGGGGCGGGCATACAAGGGAGGCAGGGAGGCAGCGAGGGAGCGAGCGAGCGACAGAGGAGCCTGATGCGGCGGGGGGGCCAAGTCACCCATTCTTGCTGGATCAACCATGTCACTCCCACTCCACATTGCGGTGCCCGTGCCATCGCTAGGTTTCTGCCCCCCGCTCCTGCTATTCGCTTCGCCCTTCTCTCACTCACTGCTCCCTCCATACCTGTCACTGACTTACTTTTAGGCCCCATGCACCATGTTGCTTCATGTTCTAACAAGTAGCAAGTCTACAAAGTTCCTCCAGTTCATGGATTCATGGAAGTGCTTCATTCAAGAAAACAAACAACGAAGGAATGAAACGAACAAAGGATATAGATCAGTCCTCTCATTGGTCAAAGATTTATTTTTATTTTATCAACTAGAGAATTAACTTCTAGTTGCATCAGGTGTCTTCAAAGCAAGAAAGTGTTGGCATTTTACAGGTTTGTTTACTATTGAGTTTTGTAAAGGAATGCCCAAGCCTCATCTTTTGAGTTTCAATTTGGTAGAATTAAAATTATATATTGGAAAGGTAATATCTAGTGATGCTATAAAAATACTTGATTAAAAATGAGTCATAATCTTTATGCAATTAAAAGCAAGAAGTTGCACATGTAATTGGTTGATTTGACATTTCTATTTATTTTATAATGATTAAATTCAAACATGGATCTTGATTATTTTATTTTATTTTATTTTGTTACAAATGTAAAGAATTGGATCATGATTACTTCTTATGGAACTTATTTGTAGAAGAAGATGTAATGTCATTGAATGATCATAAGTTGCAAGAGCAATCATTTAGGATAGACATATATTCACCCTCATGTTCATTTTTTCTTTGTGACATTATGCAATTATATTTTTGAATGGATATATATATATATATATATATATATATTCTATTTAACATTATTAGTTAGAATTCTCAGTATTTTCCTGAACTTAAATTTAGAATTTTCTGTTTAATTTTTTTACATTTTAATAGATTAATTGTTGTTCTGAGTAATTATTATCTGGAGTAGAGTATAGTTTTAATTTGAGTATATTTAATTTACCATGCTATTTAGTTATTTTGTTAGAATTTGCATTGTATTTAGAATATTGCTTGTATTTTGTATAATAATACTTGAATTCATTTGTTTTTATTTCTTTTTTATCTAGAATTAAGGAGTTTTGGGATAGGAAGTTGTTATCTTCTGGATTTATTATTACCGTCTCTGTTGAAACCTGCTCTTAGACTTTTGGCTTTCGTGTTAATGTGTTAGGTGTTGATGTTGAATGGGATTGGAAATAGATTGGTTTGGTGTTTAGATCGCGACGTGGAAATGCTGCAGGCAGAGTGGCGGGAGTGATGAAAAGTGATTTTAAATGAGTGAAAGTGGATGTGATTTAACTGCGAGAAATTGAAGGTGGGAGGGGGAAGGGTTATGTTCTATCCTACTTTCTGGCTTGTGTTAAATTGCGTTGTTTAACTTGTATGCTCCACTTTCTAGCTCGTGTTAGATTGCATTGGTCCACTCCATCCTTTTACTTGTTATTACATCTGTTGCAGCAGACATGGCTCTCACATGTGCATCACCGTCGTCGTCGTCGTCGTCCTTGTGTCAGCCTTGCTGGAAAATAGTCACCTTCGCTTATTTCGTGCCGTGCTCTGGGTGTTGGCTTGTCTCCGATGCTCCTCTTTCTCTCCACCTTTTTCTCCCTTTCCTGCGATTCCTCTCCCCAAATTTCCGCTGCCCCCTGGACTTCCCCCTCCACAACCTCTCTATCTTCATGCCCTCCTCTACAAATATTTCCGCAGCTCCCTGCCTCTCCGCCGGTTTTTTTCAAATTCGTTTCGATCAGGTAAGTTCTCTTACCTGCGCTCTGTTTCCTATCCTTCATGTCTTCCTCTTCTCCTGGTCATCGACATTGTATTAACCTTCCACCCTCTCAACTTCAGAAGCGCAAATTTGTAATTCGGTTCGAATCTGCATCACACCTCACTGATTGCGTCACCGTTCTTCAGGCACGTTCACTGCACCAGCTATTTTCATTCCTCTTATTATCATCTTCCTCCTGGTTAATGAGTTTTAGTAAGTCTTGGAGGCAATTCTGCTCATGTTCTGTCTCCCTCTCTGCAGGCGGCTACCACATACGGAGATCTTTTGAATTTTCCTGCCCTGGATCTTGAACACGATTGTCACGGCCTTCACGCGCTCCTACCTACAGTGGCTCAAGATCAGCAGCAGATTGACTGTTCCTTGTTACGGGAGTACTCTGAACAAGCTCCTGTAGTGAACAGTGGACCTCTACCGCCAAGCGCAATCGAACTGAATGCTGCTGCTGTCTGCGATTTGAACACTCAGAGAGTTGCGCCAAGACTCAAGAAGAGACGCAAAATCTGCAATTCTTCCACCTCAAAGTTTTTTCCTGCGACTCGATGTCCAACCGCACCAGCAGCCACCATGAGTGGCTCTTTATACTCAGCACCTAGACACTCGAAAAATCAGAACAATGTTCTTAGGTGGCAGATACGCGACCAAGACCCAGGAACTTTCCAAGTCGAAGATCGACAACAGTCTAGCTGTGGAGATGTTGTGGATGTCCGTGTAAGCGAAGAAGTCGTGGTTTCTATTCCGACCATTCCCCCGGTTAATAGGGCTTTGAATTGGCCTCAGAATCCATCATTCCAGTCGTCAGAATGCGATTTAGACATAAGGACGACGGCAGATATGTTCAACATGCATGCATCAGAAGGTCTGCAACTTGTGCAGATTTCTCCTTCCAGTTTCATTTTAAGGAATCTCCCAATTATTGTCGTAAATTTACCAAAAGTTGATCAAATTAAATGACTCTTTGAACATTCACGTTTGCCTTGGTCCTTTCTTCCATTATTATGTTCCCTACTGTCGAAACATGTGATTGCATGCGCTGTCACTCAAATTCGCAATGACTGAGAAGCAGTTCAAATTGTTTTCTGATGTTCGACAGATTCAGAATTTGGCGACATCCCAGATGAACTTTTGGTACAAACTACATTTTATGACGCTGCTTTTAAACAGAAGCTGCTGAAAATCAGAGCGACTAAGTTTCATTGGCTCGCATTTACCTGCGAGTTATTACAAAATTTGTAGGCTGCTAGAAGAATGTAAACAATGGCTGTGAATTGGAGCATTCTCATTTTCTGGTATTGTGGCACTAGGCAGCATTGTGTCGAAAAACATTGACCTGGTGACGTGACATGCAGGGTTGTCTCCTGGATCCGTCCTTCCGAAGTAAGTTTCTGACAGTGACAAGTTTCAACGATGTTTCAAGACTGATTTCATCAAAAATGAGAAATTCGGAGTCAAGGTCAATTTGCATGCAATTGGTGTTTCATTTCGGAAAGAGCAACATAACTCTAAACATGGTCGTTGCATCGCTTTCTTTCTGTATTTCTCCTGCTTGGAATGTCTTACATGACTAATCCATGTTCCTGGGTGGTACAGCCCTTGTGGAGAGCGTCGAAGGAATACTTGGGGATATCAACAACCCTGCAAACATTGATTTGATAACTGTTGCTGACTTTTTGGCGCTTCGTCCATGAGGGTTTGTTGTCAAGATAGCCGTACGGCTGAAATTACAGCGTGGCTTTCGACATATTTCAGTAGTTTCTGTAGAGAGATAAACCAGTTTTTCTCGAAAGTTCTTGTGCAACTGGCTTTCGCTAAACGATTTAGATGTAAATGAACATTTGGAATTATTTTCTAGCTAAGGATGTGGAAGCAATGAATAATTACCAGCAACAATTAGCGCAAGGTTTCTGCGTAATGTCCCACGAAATGTTAGCCGAACCTATGAAGCTCACATATATAGCTATCTGCCACATGACATCCTTTCGCCAACTATTTCCACCGTCGCTGTAGACATTGGCTAGAGCGTGTCAAGAAATTGAAAGATGTAATCAATAAGTTGGATCAGCTGAAGCGGATTTATGATCATGGCATTCATTACAAATTAGAAGGCTTCACCAGTGAGCATTAATGAAAAATAGAAAACATTGTTGTTAACATTTACAATGATCATAATAAATGTAGAAATATTTGATCATGAATATTAAACAACTGTTATTTTTAATTTGGTGGGAGTATTATGTCAAATAATTGACACTTCTACAACTCAAAGAAGTTCATGAAGGATTTGATTGAGTTTATAAAATGTTTAAAGAACAACACACCTAAATATTGCTTTCATAAAATAATAATAATAATAATAATAATAATGTAGATAAAATGCTACAAATGTTTAATAATATGAAATATTTGATCTGAGTTTCACAAAATTTGTGGCCTATTTTATAAGAAATCAAATGTTGAAAATGTCATTTAAAATTTTAAAGGATAAATTTAATACACTATGGTAGAATGACTAATGTAGATATCTTTCAAATAAATACATATACCAATGAAAAAGATATAAATATATTTATTATAATAATATATTTTTATAATTATATTATTATAATTTAAAATCTTAATGATATATAATCTATTTTATATATATATATATATATATATATATATATAAAATCTAAAATAAAATAAATATATATATATATATATATATATATCTGATATTTTTTTGATTAATTAATCTCTCAAAAACTAATAATATCCAATAATTAATTAAAATTTTAGGTACTAATTTTGTTCTATGGTGCACAATTAATAACCTCTAATTTTTAATAATTGATTGATTTTTATTGATTTTTATTAATTAATAGAGATAATTAAGAGAAGCCATGTGGTTAATAGGATTATATGGTTGGGCAAGGCAAAGCCACATGGTTGCCATAGTCGAAGCAAGTAGTCTAGATTGTAGGATCTTTGCTAAGGATATGAGAATACAGAGCAAGAGATTTGAACTAGAATAAGGTTTCAAGAAGAAACCAACAAAAATTTGAATTAAGTAGATAAATACACAAGCAACACCAAAAAAGGTGAGCTTAAATTCCAAGATATACGTTGTCAAGATTGAAGAACTCTTTAGCCTTGATACCTATATATATATATTCATATCTAGGATGCTTCTTGAATGGCTTCCATCAAACTAAGAAGCTTCTTGAGTAGCTTCTGTAAATTAAGAAGCTTCTTGAGTTCCTTCCACTAAGTAGGAAGCTTCTTGACTGACTTTCATTAACTCAAGAAGCTCTAAAATATTTTAGAAGATTTTGTAAACCTCCAAAGTGTATGTTCCTAACATCACTTCTTTTTCTAGCAATGAGTTCTAAGATGAGCTCATACCTTTGAAAGTCTTTTTATATATGTAAAAAATCAAGGATATGCTGTATTAATGAAGTTATATATTTTGTTCTCTGTTCTTCGACAATACATTCTACTAGTCCCCAAAAAAATCACCTATAGCCTTGAGCTAATACCTCTGTTGTTGAAACATCCCATCCAAAGATCTGATTTTCATTGGGGCCTTTAAAACATCCTCAAAACAAGATTTCAAGACTAAAAGGATATACCTTTCTAAGCTCAAGCAATATCACTAAAGCATTTGTGGAGATAAAATTATCATCAAACATGTTTGGATTTGTGGCCGAAATTCTTGTACCTTTTGAGGCGCATTGGCAAGATTTTCAACCGATTCCTCTGTACACTCATTAATATTATAGCGCCGCCAATAAACAAGATATTTCAATTTATCCCATTTTTGTCATGAATCAAGTACCTTTTTAACCTGGTATTCTTTATAGTCTTTGCTTTCAATACTAGGTGGTGATTGTTGTACTCTTTTTGGAATATGCAATTTTTTATAAGGTTCTAAAAGAAAGACATGAAAAATTGGATGTACCTTCATAAAAAATAGTAATTTTAAGTGATATGCTATTAGATTAATTTGCTTCTAGAGAAAAAATGGTCCTTGTTTCTAATAATTCAACTTATCACATGGTCGCTTGGTCTTAATATTCCGTCAAAGAAGCCATATCTTATTTTCAATTGAAAAGTAGGCAATTGATTTTTGAATTTATCTGTAGATGTCTTATAAGCATCTTGAGTTGCTTGTAATTAAAGCTTTAAGATTGTTTGGTGTTGCGATAGATGCTTTGTAAATCCTTTAGCTATTAGATATTGCTCTTTCGCATATTCTATAAATCAAGCTTCAAATAATATCCATAATTAGAATAAAATGGTGTTTATTGAGTTGAGGCATGTATAATATTATTATATATAAATTTTATTAATATTAAATATAAGACTCAATCATCTTGTTGATAATTGATACTGCATTATAAATATTGCTCCAAAACTTAGTTAATTCAATCTGTTTAGCCATCAATTTGAGGGTAAAAAGCCAAAGAAAGTTTAATGTCCACCTTTAATATTTCAAAAAGACATCTCCAAAACTTAAATATGAATTGGAATCTTCAATTGAATACAATATCATCCAATAAGCTATGATATTGATATATATTGTCAAAAAAGAGCCTTATCATTTTTTCACTAAACACAATCTTTTTGCAAAGAATGAAATGAGCCATCTTTGTGAGTCAATCAACCACCACAAGGATATTATCTAATGAGTTGGATGGCAATAGATTTGTGATAAAATCTATCAAGATAGAAGATCATAACCGTCTTAGAATAGGCAAGGGTTGTAAGAGTCCATAAAAGCAATGTCGAGGATTTTTGGACCTTAAACAGATGTCGCAAGAGAGCACAAAGTCCTTCACCACCTTCTACATTTGAAGCCACTAAAAATCTTGAGAAATAAGTTCTAAGGTCTTATTAAATCCAAAGTGACCTGCAATTGGAAAATCATGGTTAGATTAAAGAATATGTAGTTATGTTGGTCTTTTTGAGATATACAAACATTCTTCAAAGTATAGAAGGTCTTCCTCAAGTTTAAACTTGTCAGCATTTTTTTTGAGGTGATGCTTGACATGAAAGGTCAAAGTATCATTTGTGGTTGTAGTACGCACCTCATTAGAGAAATTAGAATCAATAGGTGCTGATATAATAGTGGCACAAAGACGAAATTGCTTTGATTTTAACAAAGTTGTATATTGTTGATCAAATGTTGCCTCTTCTATCTTTGATATAAGATATGATCTCCTTAATAAGGTATCAAATAATTCTTGTTCTTTTCAAAATCAATAAATAATAACAAAGTTAAATTGAGATAGTGACATATTCTATAGAGGTTGGTGGCAATTAAAAATTTGAGCTAACATAAAATATTCCAAATTCTTCTGATCTGTATATATAATTATAAGATGCATTGCTCCTTCAAGAAAATAATGCCATTTTTGAAAAGAATCTACAATAGTAAGAAGCTCTTTATTGTAGATTTCATAATTAATTTTGAAAACAAAATTTTTTTTTAGAATAAAATATAATAGGATGGAATTTATTATCTATACCCATTTGTAAAAATATAGCCTTTTGTAAAAAATCTGAAGGATTAGTCTCCATGTAAAATGCTTTTATAAAATTTGAATACATCAAAATTGGAGTTGTAGTAAATACCATCTTGAGGTCTTAGAGTGCCATCTCTACTTGAGGCCCCTATTCTAACTTGTCTTTACATATCAATTAAATAAGAGAGGTGGCAACTTGAGAATAATTTTTGATAAAGATCTGATAGAAGTTGGCAAATCCAAGAAAATATTGTATGTGTCTTATAGTCTTTTGAATGACCCATTGTATAACAGCCTCTACTTTTTATTGAAGATAATAATAGAATAAGTTGCTAATGGTCAAAGGATTGATTCTTGAGATATGAAAGGACTATCCTATGGATAAATCACAAGGACAATAGCCTTGAGAATAGGTAAGAGTGTATAGAATATGTTAAGAGATGTCTTAATGGTGTATGAGATGTAAAAGCATGTCTTAATGGTAGGTTGGATGAATATAACAAAAAATGGATGGAAGTTGTCTATTAGGGCAGCAACCTATAAGTAAAGGAAGTTGGAAGTAAGAGTTATCTTATTCCACACTTCTTTTTGTGTAAAACCCTTGTTGATGCTAAATGTTGGAACTTCTTTATTCTTTTTCTTCAACAGGTTATGGGCCCACTCACCTTTACATGTGAGTTTTGAAATGCTTTGAAGTTTTTGTTGTTGTGTGGAGTTGATCATATTGTTGTTGTGATGTTGAGGTTTAGAAACTCCCAACTTTGAGATTCAGATCTAGATCTAGATTTAATTTTGTTCTTACTTATTATTAAGTGCATTTTGGATTTAGGATGTCATTTACATCTTAAAATAATGTTATAGAATACTAGTATTGTGTTTGTTGTTGAAGTTATGTCTTTGATCGACTAACTTTGTAGTTTCATGTGTTAAAGTAGCTTAAGGTGCTTTAAACACCTCTTATGGTGCTTAGAAGTGATTTGTGAGCATGAAAGTGGTATGAGAGTGGAAAATCAGATTTGAGACATTTATATACTTTATTGGACTTGTGAAAAGTCTTAGAAGTGAAGTTGAGAGTGTTTTGAGAGTGAAAACACTAGTTTATTCACAGAGAGGTCATTTTGAATTTGTAAGGCAGCAACACCTTGTTGCTGATTTTGAGAGCTTTAGGACTACTTCTCTTGATCTTTTTTGACACATTTCTTTTTTAGATATGGCTTCAAGTGAGGATGAAGGCTTGAGAGTAATTGAAAAAATTAGAAGAATGAATTTCTATCATAGAAAGAAAGAAAAGGAGCATCAAAGTCAAGACTCAGTACTCTATTCATATCAAAGAAGGGGCAACTATTCAAATCAACGAGGTAATGTCAAAACTTGCTTCAATTGTGGCAAAGTAGGACATTTTTCTCGAAATTGTTACAAAGGCAAAAATATGCACAGGAAGAATACAAATAGGTTGCAAGATAACTTTGGAGGAGAAGATTTTACATTCATAGCAACAAATAGAACCTCTATGGATGCCATGGCAAGATGGATTGTGGATTCAGGTTGTTCTAAGCATATGACACCTTATAAGTATTTATTTGATACTTATGAGGCTATTCTAGTATTAAATAAGATCTTGGGAGATAGTAGCACATTTGAAGCCATTGGAATTGGCTCTATTATGGTGGAGGTGGTTGTGAATGGACAAACAAATAGGATAAGAATCAAAGAAGTTTTCCATGTGCCCAAAATGAAGCAAAATCTACTTTTGGTGAGTAAACTTGTGATGGGAGGTTTTATGGTTCAATTCAACATGAATGGATGTTTTATAAAAATATTGAATGAAAACATGGTTGCTAAGGGATCTAGAGAGGAACACTAGTACTATCTTGATTGTAAGAAGATTAATAGAGTAGAAGTGGCTGCATCAAGTGAAGCCAAGTTGAATACATGGCATCGTCGCCTTGGCCATTTGAATATGAAGAGCATGATAGAACTCAAGTCTATGATAAGAAGTTTGGATCTTGATAAAATAAGCCAAAATACAAGTGTAGCAATATGTGCTACAAAGTTATTGGAAATTATCCATTTTGATGTATGTGGACCTATGAAGACCACAAATATTGGAGGAGCAAGCTATTTCTTCACTTTTGTTGATGATTTTTCAAAAAAAGATTGGATCTACATTCTTAAAGCCAAAAGTGAGTGCTTTTGGAAGTTCAAGGAGTTTAAAGTACTTGTTGAAAAATAAAGTGAATGCAAGATCAAGGTATTGCATACGGACAATGGAGGTGAGTATATGTCTAAACAATTTGATATTTATTTGAAGAATGAAGGAATTGCTAGACAAACAACTACTGTATAAATTGGTGTTGCTGAAAGGAAAAATAAAAGCATTGTAGAGATGGCAAAGAGCATGCTTCATACTCAAAATCTTGGTTATGAATTTTGGGCGGAAGCTGTGGTGAATGCAATATACATGAGGAATAAGTGTCCAACAAGTGCTATTGCATCAATGACGCCTCAAGAAGCATGGAGTGGGAGACAATCTTGTATTTCACATTTGAGAACCTTTGGATGCATTGCATATACAAAGACACCAAATTGTATGAGGTATAAGCTTAATGCAAAAGAAACAAAGTGTGTGTTCTTAAGATACTGTGAAGGTACCAAGGCATATAGGCTAATGTGCTTGGATAGCAACAAGATCATCAAAAGTTGTGATGTTGAGTTTTTGGAACATAAGAATACTTGTGAGCACTTAGAGATGTGTCCAAGTGAGAGTAATGGTGTGTTTATGGACACATCTTTAAATTCAATAAAGAAAGAAGAAACTAAAGACAATGAAGATAGTGGAGATGTATACCAAAGAAAAGAGCTTAAGGAGATGGATAAGATGAAAGCTTTTATAATTGTTAGAACAAACAATGAAGAAAATAAAGATGGTGGAGGTATGAGTAAACATGAAAAGCTACATAAGATTGAAAAGATGAAAGCTTCAACAGTTGATAAAAACAAAATAAAAAAAATTGATGATATCAAGGATTATAATGATGATGATGATGATGATGAATATATACCTTTGAATGAGAAAAGAAAAGTTATAAGAGAGAAGAAAGTTATGAAAAAAGGTGAATGTTCATCTTCAAATAAAAGAAGATATCCTTTAAGAGAAAGAAAACCACTTGGTGAATGGTGGAAGAATCATATCTTTCCTCAAATAAGTGAAGAACATGCTAATGTTGCACTTGTTTTTGATTCATTGACATTATGTAATGCAATGAAGTCCACAGATGCTATAAAGTGGGAGAAGCCATGGAAGAAGAGTAGAAATCTCTCTTGGATAATAGAACATGGAAATTGATTTAACTTCCATCAAATCAAGCATTGAATGGAAAATTAAAAGAAGACATTTATATAGATTTATTTAAAAAGATAAGCAACACCTTGTTTGAGATGCAAATAATAGAAGATAATTAATGGCTTATATGTTCTTTATTGGAGTGGGAGCAATTTCATGGACTTCTAAGAGACTACAATAAATGTAAGGTTGTCAATAAAGATAGAATATATGCCAAGAAGTCATATTGCAATGGAAGGAATTTAATTAAGACAAGCTTTGAAGGCCATTCAATAATACTTTATAAGGAAGAAGATTAGAATAGGAGTGATTGATATGACATATTATGCTATGAAAGACATGATTGTTGATAGGCCTTAGATATTAACATAGGCATTAGATTTAAAAATCTTTGACTAATAGCAAAGTGGGAGTGTTGAAGATAATAATAGAATAAATTGCTAATGGTTAAAGGATTGATTCTTGAGATATGAAAGGACTATCCTATGGATAAGTCACAAGGACAATAGCCTCGAGAATAGGTAAGAGTATATAGAATATGCTAAGAGATGTCTTAATGGTATGTGAGATGTAAAAAGATGTCTTAATGGTAGGTTGGATGAATATAACAGAGAATGGATGGAAGTTGTCTATTAGGGCAGCAATCTATAAGTAAAGGAAGTTGGAAGTAAGAGTTATCTTATTCCACACTTCTTTTTGTGTAAAACCCTTATTGATGCTAAGTGTTGGGACTTCTTTGTTCTTTTTCTTCAACACTTTCTTAAGATCCAACGTCAAATCCTCAATAAATACAATATATCCTAAAAATTCTATCTTAGGTTGATGAAATATGCATTTCTTTGGTTTGGCATACAAACTTACATCTCGCAACTTTTGTAATACCAACTTGACATGCTTCTTATATTCTTCCAAATTTTTTGAATATATCAAGATGTCATTTAGATAGATCACCACAAACTTGTCTAAGTGCTCTTGAAAGATATTATTCATTAAGTGTTGAAAGATAATAGGTGCATTTATTAGTCAAAAGGGCATGATATTAAAATCAAAATGTCTATACCTTGTCCAAAATGCGGTCTCCTATTCATCTCCCTCTTTGATCTATATCAGGTTGTATGCTCCATAAAGATCTATCTTAGTATAGATCTTAGCTTGGCTAAGTTGTTCTAAAAGTCTTAAGATTAACAATAGTAGATAACAATTCTTCACCATTATCTTATTCAATCCTTAATAATCAACACACATACGCAAGGAACCATCCTTCTTCTTCATAAAAAATATAGGTACATCTGCTAGAGACTTTGAATGCTTGATGAAGTTCTTTGCAAGGTTTTTATCAATATAATCGTTCAATATTAAAAGCTTGTTTTAAGAAAGATTATAGATTGGGCCAAAAGGTGGTTGCATTCCTTTTTCAAGATCTATAGCACAATCATATGATCAATGCTTTGGTAATATATCAATATTTTTTTTTAAAAAAAATTCTTAAAATTTATTATAGTGTTTTGGAATACTTATTAATGAAGTCATATCTTCTTTAATTGGAATTACATAAATAACAAATAATGTACCTTCTTTGGCCAATCTTATAAAAGTCATTGCTTCAATAAATAAAAGCTTATCAATTCATAATATTTTATAAATTTTTTTTACAAGAATTTCTATTAAAAATATTATTCTTTGCAATCTCTAATCTATAGATAGATTTTACTTTTTCAACCAAGATAATCTAAAATAACAAGATTTGAAGGAATTTTAATGACATTGAACACATATTTGATTCTATGATCTCTAAATAATACTTCTATATGATTGGTTTTATATGTGACACTATCAGAGGATAAGGGTTGTCCATCTATTACCTCTACATGAATAGATTTGAGTTTCTATATTAGAGCAATTTTATAAAGTTTAGTGAATGCTCCATCTACAAAACAAGAAAACACCCTGAATCTAACAAGATGGTTGTTTGACACTTCTAAGAGCTAAAATTCAAAAGAATTATAAAACAACAAGTAAGTTGAGTAAAAAGAGAGGAACTTGAATAATTTTGTAATGTTAGATTGTCCAACATTATGATTTCTACTAAGACTAAATATCATTATTTTTTTAAATAATTGTACTCTTGGTTTTGGTAATGTGTCAATTTTATTTGTTTGGACAATTGCCAACCTTGTGGCGATCCTTGCCACAATATAGGCATAGATCTTCTTCTATCCAATACTTCTTTTCTTGTGGACTAAGAGGTTTAAAACATACTACATCAAGTTGCATATCTTCTACTTCTAACTAAGAATTCAAAATGTTTGTCAATGTAGTAGGAGTATATCAAATTATATATTGTCTTATTGAAATCCATGAATGTTGATCTTAATGACATTGAAATAATTTATTATCATATTTTATGACTTTGCTAATGGCTTCATTGCATGATTGTGGATCCAAAAGTGACAACAAAAAATCCTTTTTATAATCTCTTAGTACCTATGAGCTTAAAATCTACTGGTCTTTATACTGATTTTTGTAACTATTTGTAATTAACTATCGATAGAAGTGATTTAGTATTTTGCCAAGATTAATAATCAATAGTTTCAAGTTAGTGAGATTAGAGAGTAAGTAACAAAGGGATAGTAAGAGGCGCTAATTAAAAGAACCAATTAGGAGCAAGTAGTCATTGCGGTTGGAGGGACTGCCTTGTTTTATAGCCAAGGAAGAACCGATTGAAGGGCAATCTACCTTGAGAGAAGGAACTCCTACGAATGAGAGCCGGAAAGGCTATGCAATTTTTATTATTTTATATGAACCTATTGTGAATTAATATGATGCTAAGATTGTGATGAAGTATGTTGAATAATTGTATGAGTAATAATTACTATTGGTGTTAAGTCTATGGTGCATAAAAATTGATTGGTTGATGCATATTTGCAATCAAGTGATACAATTAGAGATTGTATCTTTGTTGAGAGATCTTTGGTGGTCAAAGTGAAAGTAATTGGTGAGAGATTGTTAAATTAGCAAAAATCAAGTGTGATTGGTTAAAAATGGAAAGTTGAAGAATGAAGTAATACTGGAGATGAAGAATTTGTGAAATGAGAGAGCAATTGAGGTGACTTGGTGAGAATTCATATTATGTGCTGGAGTGTAAGAGTGAACCAATGGAAATTATATGAATGTTAGTAACCTATGGAAGTGGTAATTACAATTTCAGATTTGTCAAGACTGATTGTATAAAGTCTAAAGTTATGGTGCTGCAATTAGAAGAGTCCGATCAGTCTGAAGGAGATTGGAAGGAAGAGAGCGCAATCGATTAGGAATATAATAATTGAAAAATGAATTATGAGAAGTTGAGTGAATCAATCAGTGTTAATTAGATTATCAATCATAGAGTATATATAAGTACAATGCATCAGAGTTGAATCAATTGATAAGTAAGAGTTGGTATTGAGTTCCTCAGTAAAGAGACTGCCAATGTGCATAACATTGGAGATTAAGATTGGAAGCAATTAATTCAATAAATTATAAGAGCCATTAAACAATGGATATTAAGATAAAGATATGTAAAAAATAGCAATCGAGCAAGACTTATTTCTATTGCATCTACACAGGACATCACCATAGTTTATACAAGGAGCAAAATATTCTACCAATCAGAGAGAATGTGACCAAATCAAATTCAAGCTGAGTAATTAAAGAACAATCCAATAGGCGTAATGACATTTTAGAAGGGAAATACATTGCATCAATTGGAAAAGAGAAGTGGAGACAAAGCAGTGCTAGGAATGTCTTAGATCCTTTTGATAGAATTATAATATATTATAAGCAATATTGTTGAATTAGATGTAAAGACAAAATTTTCTCATTAGCTTTGAATGTACAAATCTATAGATTAATCATAGCCAAAATCATCTATCAAATCCTAAAACGCAATTTTTTGCCTCTTTATCAATAAATCCTTGCCATTAGAAATAAATTCTCATTCATAAATTCAACTATAATAATTTCCAATAAAATTGACTCATTATGGCTTCTTTTTCCCAATTGATGTCGCATGTTAATTATCTAAAATTAAATGTATAAATTGATGCAGAGCATGTCCCTTGATGCAATGCTCAGATCTTAGCTGTTTTCCAATGAGTCTTGTCTTGCTTTCTAAATGCATTCGTAAATGTTTCAATAAAAACTTCATAGTTGCTCAAAATTGGTGATCTCTTTTCAAATAAGGGAGCAAATCATGATAATGCTTGCCTTATAAGCAAGGTACTAACCAATCCAACTTGTGATTCTTTTATTGGATAAGTATCGAGTTGTAGGACTGTTATTAATCAAATTTGGTTAACAAACCCTCAGAACTTTGAATGTGTACCTTTATATTTTTCCAAAAGACTAATTCAAGGCTCCTTACATTGTTAAACAAGTAGATTTCCTTGGCATAGCATAGGTAGTACTGTATCTTTAAGTGTAGAAGTTGAAGGTGAATGCAATTTAGATTGTGCCATTCTAAATGTTGTGTCGTTATAAAGTTTTACAATAATCCTGTTAATCTCCGTAGTCCTAGCAGATAATTTAGTAAGAACACTTATAATGGTATCTAATTTGGACTCAAAAGATTTGGTCATACTAATATCATAACCTCCAATTGTTTTAAGAGAAAGAAAAAATGAATCTATAAGAAGACAATATCAATTTAGAAGAGGATAATCCGCAACCTCTAAAATGCTTTTAGACCTTCAAAGAGAGAAGTGATCTACTCTCTCACAAGAATGAAAAACCTCCAATATTGTGATGAAGAAAATATTAGGTTAGAAGAAGATAATCTGTAACCTCTAAAGCACTGATATACCTTTGAGTAGAGAAGTAATCTACTTTTTAACAAGAAAGATCCAACTTTGATATTGAAAAATGAGGTTAGTCTTGACAAATTGCCAAGGACATAAAAATACAAAATAAGAGACTTGAACTAGGACAAGATTTCAAAAAGAAACCAACAAGAACTTAAATTAATCAAATGAGTATACAAACAACACTAAAAAAGATGAGCTAAAACTCCAAGAGATGTGTTATCAAGATTGAAGAACTCTTCAATCTTGACTTCTATATATATTCCTATCTAATACGCTTCTTGAAGAACTTCCATCAAACTAAGAAGCTTCTTGAGTAGCTTCTACCAATTCAGAAGCTTCTTGAGATGCTTTCACTAAGTAGGAAGCTCTTCGACTGACTTTTATTAATTCAAGAAGCTCTAAAATGTTCTAAAAGATTCTATGAATCTCCAAAGTATATGTCTCTAATAGTCTTTACAATGATGATTTCTATCTTGCCTTCAATGTATCACCTCTTATGATTAATAACTTCTAATAATTATTATTTTTTTCTTATAATAGATGATATTAATTAATTAAAAAAATACTATATATATCTATATATATATATATATATATATATATATTATTTCTATCATATAATTATTATTTTAAATTTTAAAAATAATAAAAAAAAAATTATTTGAAGACATAAATCATATAATATTTAATTTTTTAATTTTTAGATTTTTATATTTAGAATTTAAAATCAATTTTTTATATTTTAAGATTAAGATTTTAAGATTTATTTATAAGTCAAAGGATTTAAAATTTAAATTATTAATATTATCAATTTTATAATATTAGTAACATAATATTATTTAATTACAATTATTTTTTATAATCATGATTGATAATATAAATTAATATAAGAAATTATTATTTATATTCTAAAAAATAATCTTATTTAAAATCTAAAATGAAAAAATTATCATAACAAATCATGATAAGATTTGTTAATTTTAACAAATAGTCTAACAAATTAAGATACTTCTATAAAAAAATTAACAATAAATTTAGGTTTTAAAATAGAAATATATTAACTAATAGTTTAGAATTAAATATTTATATAATATAGTAAAATTTACATGATTTAAGTTTAAAATCTTTAAGCAATAGGATTTAAAGACGTAATAGGATTTAAAATTATAATTTTATTTTTTTAAAAAAATATTTTTGATTTTCTTCTTTTTTGGTTTTTTATATTTTTAAATTAAAGATTTTTTCTTATTAATACATATATATTAACATAGTTTTTTTTTCGATTTTTTATATTAGATTTATTTTAATTAAAAAAAATTATCTTTTATAATCAGTTAATTATCATTATGAAACATAATTTAGATGTACAAGTGTTATGAGAGAGAATCTCTTTAAATAAATATAAGATTTATGATTGCAACTTCAATGCATTTAAAAAGTAAATAAAATTAAAAAAATTAAAAATTACAATCACTTGCAATATAATAAATTATTTTTTATAAGAGATAATATCACCATACCAAATCTAACAAATATACAAGATAAATTCTTTTTGACTTGCACTGCTATATAATCTATTTGATCATATCTATAACATGCATATTATATCACCATTTTTACATATGTATATTAACTTTGATCTTTTGATAAAAAAAAATTTAAATTTTGTTAGATTTTATCTATATTCTATTATTTTTTAAAATTATTTTGTTAGTTTTTTTAAGTTTGTGATCAAAATTTAAAACTCTATATTATTGTTTATTGCATATATCTTTTTATACTCACAAAATGATCTTAATTGCTCAAAGCTCTAATTACACAAATTTCTCTCTTAATAAATTGATGCACCAAATCAATTTGATTTTTGAATTCACCTTCTTTCATTTACATTTGTTTAATAGTATGTACTTAATTGATAAACAACACCTAACTAAATTTGCTTATTGGATCTTCACATATAGTACTTCTTTGCTACAAACCTCTAATTGTATTTGTAATATTCTTTATTATTTCCTTCTTTATCTTGCCAATAATTATTTTGTTCAATTGCATTATATTTTTTCTATTTTTTTTTCTTTTCAAAAATTCAATTTTTCTCTATTTTTTTCTTTTTTTAATAATTCATACTAGATTGGTTTTATTAATTTCTATCCATCCAACTTTATTCTATTACACTCAATGTGATATAATTCTCTCTTTGTTCTAGATCTTATTACTAGAATTGGTTTGTTTTCCTACTTCAATGATCCAATCACTCACACTCTTTTTTAAGTTGGTGTTAAAAATCTTTCTTTTATCTATTCTTAATACTCATTCATATAGATTTGGCACTATCTCACACAACTCTATTTTTAATTTTCTCTTTGTGCTTAAATGTGTTGTTTGATTCTACTTTATTATTTTCCTTGTTCTTATTCTTTTTTAATTTTATGCATTTTTAACTTAGATGACCTTGTTAACAAAATCTTTTTTCAATTGATATAATATTTGATGTTAAAAAATATTAAAATAAAAAGTATGTCTCATATCTAAAAAAATTCAAATTTCTATTTATTTGAATTGGAATATTTATTTAAGCTCCAATAAAAAGAAATCCGTTTGTTATTTATGCATCACTAAGTCGTCATCTAAATAGAAGTTGCAATAGTATCTTTGAGTAATATAAAGAACATCAAGGTATATTAGAAAAAAAAATGTCAGTATATTGCTAAAATATCAATCTTATAATTGCAAAATCAACTTTCAAAAAAAAGCTCAACCACCTTTTGAACCAATTTATAACTTGTCACAAAAAAACTTGTTGTTTTAAAAAAATATATCAGCAAAAATCTTTTAAATAATTTCATTCAATATTCAAAATGTTCTTCAAGTGTGTCAATCTTCTTTGTGAAGAAAAAAATATAGATCCTTACAAATTTTTATAGATTATTGTAGACTCTACAAATTGATTATCAAAAATTGTTACTTTTTACCATTAATTTTAAAATTTCTTGACCAACTAAATGAAGCTTAAATTTACATTAAGATAAATCTACAAAGAGCCAGCAATCTAATATATATATTAAAAAAGAGATTAAATGGAAGGTTGCATTTCAAAGTAATTATTGACATTTTGAATATAATATCATGTCTTTTGGACTTACAAAAGTTATAATTTTTTTTTCAATGTTTAATAAATGATATATTTTTTAAATTCCTAGATAATTTTATTATATATTATTTAAAAAATATTCATATTTATTTTTTTTAAAATAAAAAAATATGAAAGTATTTTTCTTATACTACAAAAATTTTGATATGCAAGACTATATGCCAAGATAAATACTTTTTGTGATTTAGCAAGTGCACACACATCTTCTTCTCCTTAATATACTTCTTCTTTTCTTTTCTTTTCTGTTGTTTTTGGGCATAAACAAGAAGGAGGTGGTGCATTGATGGTGAGAATTGATACGTAAGTGTTCATTGTCTCAACACCTTGTCACAGGGTAGAGTGGGGTGTGCACCACACTTTGGATCTGTAACAATGGTACATACCAGGAATTGGCATGGGCCCAGAAGGGTCACAATTCTGGAACAGAGGAAGGAATGGAACAGGAGAGAGGTAGGGAAGGGGTAGACAGAAAGAAGTTGAGGTGAATTCTCATTGCATACCCTCTGCTGCTGCAGGGCCACAGGGTACCCATCACCACACGGGCATGGTCAAGGGATACCATCCACCTGGCCTCTGCAGACAAGGCTGGCTGCATTCACACCTGGTTCATGGCTTCTATGGTTATGCAGAGAGCCATGCACCCCCAGGCACTCTCTACACATCCCTGTTGTATGACCCCAGCTGCCTAAGCATGTATGCATGTGGGCCAGACACTCCTCTGCACATGCTGGACATTGAGAAGAAGACTGCAGGGGATGACCCCTGATTACACAGGCAATGTAATCAGGGGTCATCAGTCAGTTGCTTGAGGATGAGATGAATAGCAGAGTCATGATGGCATCATTGAATGGCTCCATCAGCATTTTTGGCATTGAGGCCCTCAACCTATTGTCAAAACCACCAACACAGAAACTGTGGGTTGGTGTTAGTGGTGCGCATTCCTGGCCTGAGGTGGGTGGCTCCAAGTATTTGAACATTGATTTCATTGTGGGCTCTGAAGAGAAGGATGCCATGTCCAAAGCTCAGGTGCAAATCTCTCACTCTGCTTGCTGAATCTATACTCTCAACAGTTATTGCAGTACTTGTACTGATAGAATTGTATTTCATTTAAAGAAATAATGATATTAGTCACACTAATATGCTTATTCTTCCTAGTAGCACAAGAGGATCACTTCCTGAAATTAGATTTAAAGCTCTATAAATTTAACAAGATAATGTTTGTATGCATACATATATACATACACATATACACTTCATTGATACATTATATAATATTTTAGAATTATCCAAATTACTTCAACTACAATTGTAATTTTAATGTTAAATTAATAGTATTCATTTATTAAGCAGATCATATATCTAAGATCATATATTTAATGTATTTTATTTTTTATTCTAATTTATTTTTTGTGGAGATTTTCAAATAAATTAAGATGTACAACCATTAATATCATGAAAGATGTGTGCATTTATTTATTTATTTGAATTTTTTTGTTTGTTACAGAATGGCAATATTTCAATGTTTTTAGTGATTCTAAAATTCTTGGATAGCATTGTATAGTGAGCTATTTATCCAGTAAATTGGATTTGAGGAATTGATTGTATTATGAGCTTCAAATGTTGATATGAATATTTTTTTCAGTGTTCCATTTTATTCCTTTATTTCTTTATTTTATTTTTGAAATTTTCATTTTTGTGGGAGGGTGTTATTGTTGCTAACCAAATTTCATATTTCTTGGTTGGTCTTTGGAGTGAAGGTAAAGTTAGAGCTTATATCAGGTAAAGGGTGCAGAGATTATATACTACTTAGCATGAGGAAGTGCATAAAAATCTTAAAGTATAATGAATGGCTTTAGCAAACTTTTCTCAACACCCTACCATACAAAAACAAGGAATCCTTTAAACCATGACCATTGACCCATACAGCCTACTTTTGCATAATCTTCACCTGTGCATTTCACAATCTATATCATAGCTGTGCATGCCATGTGAATATTTGATGTCTGATTAGGATTTTAGACTTTGGATTGATTTGGATATCTTGAAAAAGCCATAGTGGAAAAGTTTTGCAAAGGTTTTCTACATGGTAAAAAAATTCTTTGTTTATTTTAACAACTATAAAAATCACATTATATATGACAAATCTTAAATCCTAAATCCAAAACCCATATGTATGTGTATTATTTTTAGTATTTTTTGATATGGCACACACTGTACCCACTCCATTTCCAATGTGCCAAGACCTCAGTCTCAAAGCCATCGCTGCAGCAGTATGTGTGATCTCTAGGTGATACCCTTTTCATCAGTATCTCTGGGTGCAATGGGCATCTGTGGGGTTTAGAACTGTGCCTGAAGTTGAGGATGGCAATTGTCATGTAGCAACTCTGACCTGATTGAAACAAATAAAACCACTGATTATTGTTTACACTGTCAAAAGGACCTATTATTCATGTTCAGTCTATGACAAAAAAGAAGAAGAAGAAGAAAAATGAACAGGATTGTGCTTGTTGCATGCAAGCTGCTTCCTATGATTCATAATAATGGTCTACAGGGCCATTCTATAAACCAGTTCATTGACTTTTAGGAGCCTAGCCGGCATTTTTAGGCCTATGAAACCTCTGCTTTGCTTACATTTGAAGATCCAGCTTCAAATTTGTTTAATTGAGCCAAAATTAGATTAGGAGGTGCTTGAGAACTCAATGACAGGAGGAAAATTTTGTTGTCAACCTCCATCTTGATGGATGTGCTGTGGATGTTTACCAGCAACCTTGGATTTTGTGCAGGATGCACAGGACTTGTTCCACTTGTTGAGTAAACTGAATTGTTTGTATAAAACACTGTTTCAACTTTTTCCCAATCCTTGATAAGTTACAAATTTGAAACAAATGATGAATTACACAAGACTAGAGATCTGAGTTCAACACATCATGTTTTGACAACAGCAAACAAGACATGTCCAATGATGGTCTATTGTGCACCTTCCAAGTTATTTATTAAATTGACCAAACTTGATATTCTATAATACAAGACAGAACTTGAATGTAAAAGATCATTAATAAAAAAATGTGACCATTGAAAAAACATCATGAAGAAAATATAAATACACATATGGATGGATGGATGTGTGTGTAAGAAATAAGAGAGATTAGCTCAACAATGGATTAAAAAATAAACAAAAACGCCATGTAATTTAATCTTTGTATCTATATCCATAACATCATTTTTTTTTGGTTTGAAATCATTTCAAGAGATTAAAATTGATTTTTTCTGATTGCATTTTGAAAAATATATTAAAATTACAAATAGGTATGTTATTAATATTTTATGAATTATTCTATTTATTTTTCAGATAATTGAAATTAAGTTTAAAATGTTTTAGTTGCAAATGTGCAAAAGTAATTTTCTTAGAATTTAAAATTTGAGGTTTTTATATTTTTAATATACTTTTTCAACTTTTCTTCTTAAGATATCTTAGCTCTTACACATCTAAGGTATAAGATTTTATTGAAGTTTTTATTAATTTTTTTCTCTTTTAATAAATTTAAATAAATAAATATATATGTATATATATATGAGGTTTTTGATGATTTAAAAAATCCTATCTTAGTTCTTGAATTTAATGATGACTTTTGTATATCACATAAATTTAAATTGATACAAAAAGATGGAAGAAGTAACTTTAAAATTTCAATTGTTTTAATAAGTGAGATATTATATTACTTGAAATGAAATTTATTTAAAAAAATACAAGTCATTTCATATTTTTATTTTTGGTTTTATTTATTTATTATTTATGTTTAGAATAATTATTTCTACATATTTTTCATTAAAATGTAAACAATTTGCATTGCAAAATTAAAATGAAGTCATGATGTTACTTCATCCATACTTGCTGCAACAACTGTGTGTAAAATATGTCAATTTTTCTAAAAATAATATTTTTAGTTATTATATTTATTTGAGTTTAGATATTTTACATGGTTTATTTTAAACTTGTAAATATTTAATTTTTTTAGGGAAAAAAAAGGACAGTCAATATTATTTTTATTTTATAGCACTGCCACTGATTCCATAGTACATAATAGTCTTCAACAAGCCACTGGTAAATCCTTTTAAATGTAGAGGAACCTAGGACTCATTTTTTCTTAGAAATTCCACTCCTGGCACTGGTTAGTATTTGTAGACCTAATGCTGTTTTGAATTGCTGAGAATCCATATGAATAATGATATTGGTAGTGTAGTGTTTGCATTGTTTAACAAAAGTGTATGCCTAACATTTTGGCTATGATAGTATTGTTACTTGGTATCAGGGGTTGAAGGTGAGGTGGGAGCAGGAACAAGCAAAGATAGTGAGACAAGAACAAGAGCAGGTGAAAGCAAGGCTCAAAGCTCTGAATGGCAAGGATGAGGAGATGTGTAAAGCCCAAGCCAGGCTTCACTGCAAGTGTCAAGACCATGAAGAGCAGATCTGCATGGCAGAGAGTGACAAACTAGCAACACTGCAGGGCCTCAGTGATCAGCACACCCTCAGCTTTCAAGAACTTCATGACTTCTTTGATGAAAGGGTTTGAGGATTTACAGTTGCACCTTTACTAATTAAAATGTTCAAGAATCATCTTTCACTCCCTCTCATAGATTTAACAACTACTACCCCTAATATTAATCCCCAAGTTAATAGGTGTATTTTGAAACTATTGTTTCCAAGTGAGGTTTTATGTTATTTGTTCATCTATGTTGGATCATGTACATTTCCTTATTTCATGGTTTGTTTGCTACAACAGAAACTCCTAAAACATAACATTGAAAATGTTGAACTTTGTAGGGGAACATGTATTCTGCAGATAAGTCAAGAGAAAAGTTGAACCAACATAGTGGAAGTGCAGGCCAAGCAGGGCAGAGACTTGTTGGAGATGCTCATGAAGCACAAGGAAGAGCTGTTTTTAAAAGAGGTGGAGGCCATCCATGTGCAGCTGCATGGTGTGCAAGCACTTCAGGATGCCCAAATCCAACAAGCACAAGAATCATGCAGCCAGGATGTGGGGTCCTACAAAGTAAGTGAGTTACCAGCCTCATGGCCATTGACATATAAATTATAATCTTAATTTCATTTAATAGCATTTGTTATCAAATACTACTAACTCTTTCATATTAAAATGTAATAAATATACTATATATATATATATATATAGCTTTTGTGCTTTTAAAAAACATTTTGAGTGTCAAAATTAACTAAATTCTTTGTATTATATAGAATTTTTATTATATATATATATATATATATATATATACACTTTAATAAAAAAGGTTAAAAATATGATCAAGTGTGGAAAATAAAAGAAATTATGTACTTATTGATATGGATAATTGACACCTAGATTTGGTCAACAGCTTGTAATAGTAATAAACCAGTTGTAACATCACATAATTACAACACTCTAATTAGCCATGACATTGTCTTAATAAATAATAAATAAGATTTGATTTATATCAATTTATCAACTTTAAATTTATTTTTATAACTATTTAGTGATATTTTGAAGATTTTGAAAATTAAAATTACCAAGTGGGATAAAAATTTGAGTATGAAAAGTCATAATTATATTTAAAAAAATAAAACTTTATCACAATATTATGGAAAAATATCAAAAATAGGTTTAATAAAATTTTAATTTCCAAAATAGTTTTTGTGATGGGATTGTAGAGTTTGATATAATCAGGACTGCAAAAAAGGGTCATTGTGTTGCTGTCCACTCCATCTCTCCTCCAATTAGTGTCTGCTAACTATGTGACTCTTGCTTCTTTAATGATGACTAAGTAGCACAAATTCATCCAAGTGATTCTTTTGTTTTCTTAGCTTTGAAGTCGCAGATCCTTTGTCTCTTCATAATTTGGGTCTCAATTTGGAAAGGTCATGGGTGCATAGGCGTTCTATGGTTGTGGCCAATCAATACTTGGATTAGCTGGTTGTTTTGTGTAAAGGTCCAAGTTCTACAAGTTCTCCCCTAGACCTCCCTTTGCAGCTGCATTTATATATCAGACTCCATAATTCCATCAAAATGACTATTTTGGAAATTAAAAGTTTATTATACCTAATTTAAATAAATCAATATTTTTCATACCTACTTTTAATATTTTCTTTAATATTATTTATATTATAATAATAATAATAAGAATTATAAATTTTAGACAATAAAATCAAGTAATAAATCACTATAATATGTTATTGAATTGACATCTTAAAGATTTTAAGGTTATTTGGTTGTATTGAGACGTTTTTAAAAAGTTTATTTTATTCTCAATGACTCTGCTTAATTTGAGTATCTGTATTGAATGTATTAATGTTAATTTTGTAGAACTTATTTTCTAATAACTTAAGCACAATTTTTGAAAATATTGCTATCAATGTTAATATTATTTAAAGTGAATATCATTATTTTTGCTGAAACTCTCATGTGGAATTGGAGTTTATCAGATGTTCCCTGTACACAAATTATTTCTTGTTATACTGTACTGAAATTCACAACTGTAATCTATTTTTCTGAGAAAGGAACTTGAAATTAAAATTCTTAGCATGATCTAGATTTTTAGGATTAAAAATAATGTTTTTATGTAATTTGAAGCTGAAACAAGGGAACAAAGAACAACCACAAATAGTGTGAATTCTGCATTTTTGGATAGCATATCACAGAATGATTTCATCACACATTCATGAATGTAACAATAAATACATTTAACTGTTAGCTGAATCTGAGAGCGTCTATTTTTATATGTGAATTTTTTGAAATAAAGATTAAAAGTTTGCATCTCATCACTACAAAGGTTAAATGTTTAAATTATTTAGCCTTTTTTCTGAATTATTTTATTTGAAACTTTTTCCACAATTTTGCATATTTTAGAAGATTAAATGTACCTTGAAAAATTATTTTACTTATATTGCATTAGACATTTCAATGCATGTTGTTCTATTTACATCTAATCATAACCTTGTTTAAAAACCACATATACATCACAATGTGGGTTGTAAGAAATTATGTAATTGTGCACTTTGAAGTATTTAAGCATTTATAAATATAAATATAAATATATACACTTTGTGTTATAAATTCCTTGTATGTTTAACATTTGAAAATGAATGCAATGAAATCTAACAAATAATTTATTAGATTTAGATATGAATCTTCTATGCCATGTTACATGAGTATAATTTACAGACATCAAGGTGAAGGATACATCACTATGTGTCATGCAGGTGTCATGTATATAACTTTGTGAAGGTACATATATAAATATAAGTACATATTAAATTCATTCTTAACAAGTACAGTAAATATAAAATAAAACGAGTTTCATGCAACTATACAACTTGAAATTGAACTACACATCTTTTAATTCATAAATCTGTGACAGAGTATTCAATTTTCAATGTACAAATCAACACCTTCTATTGTTTTATATGATTCATTCATTTGAAGATTAGTAAGCATAAAATTGTTTTATTTTCAAAGCAGTAGTATTTTTTTTTTCAAAAGATAAAAAATGAGAATAAATCAGAGTGTTAAAGAACAATTTGACGTGCTTAATCAATGATAAAATTCCTTGAATTTGTTCCTCTTAATCATGAGGATTGTCATAGTATTCTTTTAGTGAAACGAAACCATTAATAATGTGTTAAAACCAATTTTTTATTCTTATTTTAAAATTAAAATTTCTATATTAAAGAGCCTTCATCATGTATTAGAAAAAATTATATATATATATATATATATATATATCCCAATGTTTCTGAAATTTTTAATGACATTATTATATTAAAAAATGTAAAACATATTGTAAATTATTTAAAAATATAAACAATATTTCAAATGTATTTCAAACAAACTCTATCCATATAATTTTGATAGACATTTAATGATTGATCTTCAGTAAAATTTCATGTGTGTGTATAAAACAGCAATTTTTTGATTTGGAATTTCAAATCTTAAGCAAAGTACTTGAAGTTTTATGGAAGGATATGAAAACATTTGTAGAAAAAGAGCATACTAGAGAAAGAAATGCTTTGGAGAACCTAAATCATGGAAAAAGTTTATTAGAATATGGCCAACTTCAAGCTAGAAAATTTGATGAAGAAGAAAAACCATATACAGTTGCTCATCAAGAAATAACAGAAGTAAGATCACCAAGTAATTTTGAATATTTTGGGAACATGGTGAAAGTTTTATAAACATCATTATCTGTAATTCTAATCATTTAGATTCGTATGACTATAATATTGATTTTCTACTGAATTTCGGATTATTTATTAGAAGCACATGTATTGATTTTGTACATAAAACAATGAAATTCTCATTATTTTTCCTTTAAGAAATTCCTTTAATTATTATTACATGAGTTTGTGTATATAAACAATTTTTAAAATGTAAAGTCATAAATTAGATAATGTGAATCATAATAGTATTTGATGGATACATACACATATTTTAATGATCTAATACTTCACTAATATAAATCACCTAAAGGATTAAAACATAAGAAAAGTTAAAATCATGTTTAGTAATTCAGTTTTCTTATTAATTAAGAAGAAAAAAGAAAATTAATTTGAATTATCACTTTACACTGAAGATATTTAATTACTTACACCAGTAACTCCCAGTTTTATAGAAACAAAAATTTCAATATTTACTTGTGTTTTATAATCTACTTGGTAACTTGACTGACCAGTCTACAAAGTACCTATTATTTATACATACTATACCAGCTTGTAAGGATGCATTACAGTATATTACTCATATCAGTTTATTTATTTATTTATTTATTTATTTATGGTTTTTTTTAGTTTTCAGTTTAAAAATAATGCAATATATATGATGTGTGTAGAAAAAATAATGATGTTATTTATTTATTTATTTATGGTTTTATTTTAGTTTTCAGTTTAAAAATAATGCAATATATATGATGTGTGTAGAAAAAATAATGATGTTATTTATTTATTTATTTTTATATTTCTTTGTATTAGATATTTTATGGGATAAAAAATTCTCAATGTTGCATCTTCTATCCACAGTAATTCTCTCTCCTCTTAATCAGATTGTGTGAATGTCTCCACACTCATATATATATATATATATATATATATACATACATTTTCACATTTGTGTATACACATATATACACATTGTCTCTCTCAATCAACAAAGTCATTCTGCAAAAAACATAGATTTAAAAAAAAAAAGACTTGACATTGAATCTAAGAAAATGTGGATTTAAAGGAATTGGTTGTGGACATTAACCATTAGCAAGTCTACACTAAGCAAGTAATATTAGAGATAGAGAACAAAAACCAATCTTTCTTAAAGCTCCATTAGGCACAACAGTTCATGGCCTTGGTATATCACTTCAAAATATCAAGGATATGAATCATGAAAGAACAAAATGTCAATACACTCTTCTATCACTCAAAATAATAGAAAATCATTCAAAGATAGAATAATATTAAAACTAGAATGGCTATTGCCAAAGACAAGAAAACTAGAGACTTTTGAAATAAGACTAAGAACAAAAAAGGCGTTGACAAGAGTAAAGAAGGCTTCATTCTTGTCTTTATATATACTATCTACCTAAGATCTGTATAGCAATGTTCTATAGGACCTCCAATACATGTCTAATTCGCAAAACATGTCAAACTTACAAGACAAGTTTTCTATATATATGCCGCATATTTAGCTTATTCTACAAGCTATCAATATGTGCAACATATGGCTAATATGTTCGCCAAGTTTTTAACCTATCAATCACCTATAATTATATATAAAGGTGAAACTACATCTATAAAGCTTCTAAGAAGCTTCTTTCTAAGGTATTATTAAATTAATTTATTTTTATTTACTTCTATCTATCCATATTAATTAGATAATTATTGAAATAAATCTCATATTTGTGATACTATTCCACCTTCTAGAGACAAGTTCCACAAAGAGCAATGATTATATTTTGAAGAAGCTGTTAAGAATATATACTTTGAAGGTTCACAGAACCTTCTAGAACATTCTAGAAGCTTTTTAAGTTAGTGAAAGTTGGTTGACAAGCTTCTTAGTTGATGAAAGTCCGTTGAGCAATTTCCTAGTTAATGGAAAGAGCTCAAGAAGCTTTCCAATTAATAGAAGGAGCTCAAGAAGCTTCTTAGTTGGTAGAAGCTACTTAAGAAGCTTCTTAGTTTTATGGCAGCCGCTCAGAAAGCATCCTAGATAAGAATATATATAGGGATTAAGGCTAAAGAGTTCTTTAGTCTTTACAATGCATCTCTTAGAGGTCTAATTCACCTTTCTTGATATTATTCATGTACTCATCTATTTAATTCAAATTCTTGTTGATTTTCTTTTGAAAACCTTGTTCTAATTCAAGATTCTTATTTTGTATTCTTATGTCCTTGACAATTTGTTGAGACTGACTTCGTCTTCAATATCAAAGTTAGATCCTTCTTGTTAGAGAGTGGATTACCCCTCTACTCAAACATATACCAACGCTTTAAAGGTTGTGGATTACCCTCTTCTAAACTGATATTTTCTTCATCAAAATTGGAGCTTTGTCCTTCATGTGAAAGAGTAGATCACATCTCTCCTTGAAGGTCTTAAAGTATTTTAGAGGTTGTGGATTACCCTCCTCTAAATTGATATTATTTTTTTATAGATTCCTTCCTTCTTTCTCTTGAAATGGCTGGAGGTCAAGACATTAGTATGACCAAATCTTCTAAGTCCAAGTTAAATGCCATTATAAGTGCTCTTACTACTTTGTCTATTAGAACTACACAGATTGAAGAGATTGTTGTAAAAACTTCATAATGATGCAATATTTGGAGTACCACAATCTAGACTGCATCCACTCCCAACTTCTGCACTTGAAAATGCAGTACTATCTATACTACGCCAGGAAAATCTGCCTGTTCAATAATGTAAGGAGCCTCAAGTTAGTCTTTTGGAAAAATATGATGATACGCGTTCAAAGTTCCAAGGATTTGTCAATGAAATTCAATTGATAATAGTTCTACAACCAAATATTTATCCAATAGAAGAATCACAAGTTGGATTGGTTAGCACTTTGCTTATGGAGCAAGCACTATCATGGTTTGCTCCCTTGTTTGAAAAAAGATTACCATTTTTGAACAACTTTGAAGTTTTTATAAAAGCATTTGCAAAAGCATTTAGAAAACATGACAAGATTCATTGAGCAACAACTAAGATTTGAGCATTATATAAAAAAATGCACTTTATATTAGTCTATATATCCAATTTTAGATAATTAACGTACAATATTGATTGAGATGAAGAAGCTCTAATGAGCCAATTTTATTGGAGATTAAGAGACAATATGAAGGATCTGTTATTGTCACTTCCAGATCCACAATTGCTTAATGAAGCTATTAGCTAAGCTGTAAAATGTAATTACCAATTATTCCAACGTTAACAAGATCAATGTTCTTGGGCTTCAATAAGACAATACACAATGCAACATCTTCTTGTTACATCAATAAGCATTTTGAATTCATATTGAGAAATAGAAGATATACAACTTGGTGTAGTATGATTTAAACGTCTTAATCTACAAAAAAAGAAGTATTGGATGGAAGAAGGTCTATGCTTATATTGTGGTGAGAAAGGCCACAAGGTTGATAATTGCTCAAAGAAACAAAATTGACACATTATCAAAACCAAGAGTGCAATTATTCAAGAAAATGACAATGTTTAGCCACAGTAGGGACTGTGCGGCTGGACAACCCAATATTACAAAACTATTCAGGTTCCTCTCTTTCTACTCAACTTGCTCATTGTTTTATAATCCCTTTGTATTTTGGCCTTCAAAAGCTTCAGATGATTTCTTTGTTAGATTCAGGGACGTCCACTTATTTTGTAAATGATGCATTCACTAAGCTTCACAGAATTCCTCTAGTACAAAAATCTAAACCTATTAATGTAGAGATAATAGATGGACGACCTTTATCCTCTGATAGTGTCACCTATAAAACTACGCCTATAGAAGTGTCATTCAAAGATCATAGAAGCCAGATTGTATTCAATGTTATTAGGACTCCTTCAAATCTTATTATTCTTGAATTATCTTGGTTGAAAAAGCATAATCCATCTATAGATTGAAAGTTGCAAAGAATAATATTTCCAATCGAGATCTCTATAAAAAAAAAAATGAATAAAAGGCTTCAAAATAGTAAATTTTTATTTATTAGAGCAAGGGCTTTTATAAAATTGGCCAAAAAAGGTACACTATTTATTATTTATGCGACTCCAATTAAAAAAGATATGACTTCATTGGCAAGTATTTCAAAGCAATATAACAAATTTCAAGATGTTTTTCAGAAGAAGCATGCTGATAAATTGCCAAAGCACCAACCATATGATTGTGCTATAGATCTTTAAAAAGGAATGCAACCACCTTTTGGCCCAATCTATAATCTTTTTCAAAATAAGCTTTCAATATTAAAAAATTATATTAATGAAAATCTTGCAAAGAACTTTATCAGGCATTCAAAATCTCCAATAGATGCACTTATAGTTTTTGTAAAAAAAAAGATGATTCCTTGCATATGTACATTGATTATCGGAGATTGAATAAGATAATAGTAAAGAATTATTATCCACTACTATTAATTTCAGGACTTTTGAAACAACTCGGCCATGCAAAGATCTATATTAAGATAAATCTTTGTAGAGTATACAACCTAGTATGAATCAAGAAGTGAGATGAATGGAAGACCACATTTTGGACAAGGTATGGACATTTTGAATATAATTTCATATCCTTTGGACTAACAAATGCACCCGCTATCTTTCAACATTTAATAAATGACATATTTTGAGAATATTTAAACAAGTCTGTAGTGATCTATCTTGATGACATCTTGATCTATTAAAAAAATCTGAAAGAATACAAGTAGCATGTTAAGTTAGTATTATAAAAGCTGCAAGATATAGGTTTGTATGCCAAATCAGAGAAATGTGTATTTCATGAATCTCAAATGGAATTTTTGGAATACATTGTATCTAATGAAGGTTTGACAATGGATCCCATGAAAGTAGAGGTGGTTATGCAATGGACCATTTCAAAGACTGTGAGAGATGTACACTATTTTCTTGGATTTGTTAATTTTTATTGAATCTTTATAAAAAATTACTCTCAAATTGTCGCCCTTCTTATGCGATTGACATATAAAGATAAGTTAGAATGGGGGCCTCAAGCACAAAAGGCATTCCAATATCTCAAGATGACATTTATTATAGCCCCAATATTAGTACATTTAGACTTTACAAAGGCATTCTACCTGGGGACTGATGCTTCAAATTTTACACTAACGGCTATACTTTCACAAATAGATATAGATACCAAACTCTATCTTGTTGTATTCTATTTTCAAAACTTTTTTGCTGTTGAAATCAATTATGAAATCCACAATAAAGAAATTCTTGATATTGTGGATTCTTTTGAAGAATGGCATCATTTTTTTGAAAGCATAATACATCCTATAATTGTATATACAAATTATAAGAATTTAGAACATTTTATATCAGCTCGAGTTCTTAACCGCCACCAAGCTCCATGGAACATGTTGCTATCTCAATTTATCTTTGTTATCACCTATTGTCTGGAGAAGCAACAAGGATTATTTGATGCTCTATTGAGAAGACCATATCTTACACCAAGGATAGAAGAGGCAATATTTGATCAATAATATACAATCTTATTGAAACATGAGTAATTTTGCCTTTGCGCTACTATTACATCAATGCTTATTAATCTTAGTTTCTTCAATGAGGTGCATATTGCAACCACTAATGATACTTTGGCCTTTGATGTCAAGCATCATATGAGAAAAAATGCTGATAAGTTCAAATTTGTGGAAGACCTTCTATACTTTGAAGAACATTTGTATATTTCAGAAGGACCAACATGACTATGCGTTCTTCAATCTCGCCATGACTTTCCGATTGCGGGTCACTTTAGATTTAATAAGACCTTAGAATTTATTTCTTAAGATTTTAAGTAGCCTCAAATGTGAAAGGCAATGAAGGACTTTGTGCTCTCTTGTGACAATTGTTTAAGGTTCAAAAATCCTCGACATCATCCTTATGGACTTTTGCAATCTTTGCCTCTTCTAAGACATGCATGGTCCCTATCTCAATGGATTTTATCATGGATCTACTGCCATCCAATTCATTAGACAACATCTTTGTAGTGGTTGATTGACTTACAAAAATGACTCATTTCATCCTTTATAAAAAAATTGCTTCTAGTGAAGAAATAACAAGGCTTTTTTTTGACAATATATATTGATATCATGGCTTATTAGATGATATTATATGTGATCAAGGACTCTAGTTTATATCTAAGTTCTGAAAATATCTTTTTGAAATATTAAAGATAGATAACAATCTTTTTTCGGCTTTCTATCTTCAAATTGACGGCCAAATAGAATGAGTTAATCAAATTTTGGAACAATATTTATGATGCAACATTAATTATCAAGAAGACGATTAGATCTCATATCTACCATTAGTGGAGTTTGCATATAATAATATTATTTATGCTTCAACTCAGCAAACAGTGTTTTATTCCAGCTATAGATATCATCCAAAGCTTGATATATGAAGTACATCAAAGAACAATAATCCAGCAGCTGAAGGATTTACAAAGCAACTTTCGCAACACCAAACAACCTTAAAGCTTCAATTACAAGCAGCTCAAGATGTTTATAAGATATCTGCAGATAAATTTAAAAATCAATTATCTACTTTTCATATTGGAGATATAATATGGCTTCTTTGATGGAATATCAAGACTAAATGACCATGCAATAAGTTGGACTATTGAAGGCTAGGACCATTTTCTATCTAGAAATAAATCAATCTAATGGCATATGGTTTGGAATTACTATCTGCTATGAAGGTACATGTAATTTTTCATGTTTTTCTTTTATAGAGAGTCGCATATTCCAAGAAGAGTATAAAAATTGCAGCCTAATATTGAAATTGAAGACCATGAAGAATACAAGGTTGAAAAGATACTTGATTCATAGTGAAGGTGGAACAAATTAAAATATCTTGTTCACTGGCAGGGCTATAACATTAATGAGCATACATGAGAATCAACCACAAATCTTGCCAATGCACCTGAAAAGGTACAAGAATTTCATCAACTCTATCTCCACAAATCCAAACATATTCAATGATAACTTCTTAATGAAGATTGGATTCAAGGAATACTCATAAAGAAGGGGAGAGTTGAACTAAAGCCTTCATCAAGATATAATCGTCTATTTCAAGATAGAATAGAGCAATAGAAGCAAGTTAGTTACCATGTCAAACCTCTAAGCATCAAAAGAACAAGATCTAGGAGATTCATTTGTCATGCAAGCTTTGAATGAACTAGTGTAGTTTTCATAGCCTTCAATTGACCAAAGTAAAGACAACACATTTTAGCGCCAAGTATGACCTTGGTTGGAGCCATTAGGAGCAAGATCTAATCATACAAGTCTTGATTCTAATACTCAAGCTTTAGTGATATTGCTTGAACTTGAAAAGGTAAATCCTTTTAGTCCTAAGATCTTGTTTAGAGGATGTTTTCAAGGCTGTAATGAAGATCAGATCGTTGAATGGGATATTTCAACAATGGAGGTACTAGCTCAAGGTCATAGTTGACTTCTTCAAGGACCAATAGAACCTATTGTCTAAGAATAAAGAACAGAATACATAGCCTCAATAATACATCATATTCTTGATTTCTTATGTATGTAGTAAGACTGAGCTCTTCTTGGAACTTGTCGCTAGAGAAAGGAGTGATATTAGGGACATATACTTTACAGGTTCACAGAACCTTCTAGAACATTCTAAAAACTTTTCAAGTTAATTAAAGTTGGTTGAGAAGCTTCCTAGTTGGTGAAAGTCAATTGAAAAGTTTCTTAGTTAGTAGAAGGAGCTCAAGAAGTTTCTCAATTAATAGAAGGAGCTCAAAAAGCTTCTCAATTAGTGGAAGGAGCTCAAGAAGCTTCTCAGTTGGTAGAAGCTGCTTGAGAAGCTTCTTAGTTTGATGGTAGCCGCTCAAGAAGCATCCTAGACAAGAATATATATAGGGGTCAAGGATGAAGAGTTCTTCAGTCTCAACAATACAACTCTTGGAATTCTAACACACCTTTCTTGGTGTTATTCGTATGTTCATCTGTTTAATTCAATTTTTTGTTGGTTTTCTTTTGGAAAGCTTATCCTAGTTCAAGATTCTTGTTCTATATTCTTATATCTTTGATAAAAGTCCAAGATGAGCTGAATTATATTTGTCACATATTCTAATCTTTCTTCCCTTTGAAGATAGTTGATAGATCAGCCATTGATAGTGTCCCACACTAAGGTGAGAAGACCACCCTATAATTTGATTATTGTTCAGGCCTTTATAACTTTTTTCAAAGAAAATATTTGGAACACCATCAGAAGTAGTTTCTAGCTTTAAAAGTATCATCAAATATTAGAAGTCTCTTCTAAGGTCATAATATTAAATACGTTGTATCTTGCCATCAATCTAAAAAAGAGTATATCATTCTTGAGAATCTTCATCTCTATTCCGTCATCTAGAGGGTTGTGATAGTTATAATGTCTTGTCCGATAAGTCAACAAACAATGGCTCTTCAATTGAATTTCTTAGTTGTTGATTCTCCATCTCTCTAGCCCTAGAAAATTCAAAGGAATAGCAAATAATAGTACAAAATAGAATGAAATCCCTATTGAATCTACTTTATTATATGGCAAAAATTTTCTTGACTTTTTATCTTAGTTTTGATAGATGTCATCAATGAAATACATTGACTTTTATTATTATATTTGCTAGATTCTTAGATGGCTTCTATATATGTTTACTAATATTATATCTACATCAATGTACAAGATATTCTAGCTGATTTCAATATCATTTTAAATCTAAGACTTCTTCTACTTCAAATTCTTTATTGTTATCTACTTCTATAGGAGGTGGTGGTATTTATCTTTTTCCATGTATATCCACTATCTTATATGACTCGAGCAACAATACGTAGAATACAAAATAGATCTTCATAGATTTTGATAGGTATAATTGATAAGCAATTAAATTAATTTGTTCACAAATAAGAAATTATTCAAGCCTATGATAATCCAATTTGTCACAAGAATAAATAGTCCTGATATTACAACAAAGTAACAATATCTTATCACCTACGTGGAATTGGGGTTGTTCTTTGTGATAGACATTTGTATTGATCTTTTGTTGTTCTTAAGCTTCTTTTAATTGTCCCTTCATTGTTGCATATAGCTCTAAGAGTTGATTTGTCAAATCTTCTATCCCAAGATTATCAACTTTTAAAAAAGCCAAAAGTATCAAATTATAGATGATAACCATAATTTACAAAGAATGGAATTTGTTGAATAAATAAACAAATTACTATAAGCAAACTCTGCCAATAGAAAAAAAATTATTCATTCATCTTAATACACCCTAAATATTGCTCGAAAACTTAATTTATTTATTTTGCTTATCTATCAGTTTAAGAGTGGAAAGTTAACAATAGTTTTATATCAACCTTTAATATTTTGAAAAGAGTTTTCTAAAATCTTGATACAAATTGTATCCCTCTATTTAATATAATATCGTTTGATAATCCATGATAGCATTAGATATTATCAAAGAAGAATTTAGCTGCTTGTTCACATGTAATAGATTTTATACATGATACAAAATGTGCCATCTTGATAAAACAATCTACAATCACAAATATAAAATCATTTAAACTTGAATTTAAAAGATCCGTGATAAAATCCATAAAAATAAAAGACCAAGATTGTTTTGATATAGGTAATGGTTGAAGAAGTCTATAAGATTAATGACAAGGAGATTTTGATCCTGAAAAAATGTTGCATGACTATACAAACTCTTTAATAGCTGACCATATTTGAGGCCACAAAAAATCTCTTAATATTAGCTCCAAAATCTTGTTATATCCAAAATGTCATATTGTATGGAAGTTGTGACAAGCTTCAAGAGTACATAGTCATACTTTATCTTCTAAAACATATAAACATCTTTTAAAATAGAATAGATCATTTTTGTATAGTAACATGGCTATTAGATAAAATAAAAAATAAAAAATAATATTATAGAGGAGCTCAAATGAAAATATTTTAATAAATTATCTTAGAAATATAGATAATAGACAAGAAAGTAATAAAAATCAAATGATACTAATATTATCTTTTTAAAGAAGAGACTTCTATTTACTTTATATAGCGATAAATAAAGTAATTTAACATAGATTAGAAAAATAAATAATATAGGTATCTTTAAAAAAGAATTAAAAATAGATTTTTATAAAATTTATCTCAAAATTTCCAAAATTTATACTTGGAGAGGATTAGTTGTGAACTTGGATCAAAATTAAATCTTAAGGTACAAAACCATGTGACAATGGCAAGTAGACAGTTGTTTTATAGATTAGAAAGTTAAATTAAAAGGCAAACTTCAGAGAGTATATTTAAGCATTAATTTTGAATGATTTGGATAGAAATTAGCTTTGCAAGAGCTTTGCAAAGTCAGGGGTTATTTTGAATGACTTTGATTTTTGTGAAATAAAAGGTATTTATAGTTTTGAGCATTTTGTGAGTTTGATTATAGATCTATAGGTGAAAATTTGTAGATTTGCGATTGTAGTTGTAATGAATATATATTATAAGTTTGAGCTTGATCAAATAGTTTAATTGAAGGTTATTGAACTTCAAGTAGGTTATGATCTTAGAAATTGGGTTTTAAGTGTCAATGAAGTTTTTTTAGATATTTAGCAATCTATCAGTTAGATTGAAGTGAAAGTTATTTTTATGAATAGTAAACTTGATTTTATATCTAAAAATGAATTCTGAAAGCAATTGAATAGTATAAAAGAAAGATATTTGTATTGGGAGTTTGGTATCAAGGTTGGAGAAGAAGGGTGGCCTACATCCAAGTAGAAATTTGAGCTTAATTTTTATTTGGTAATTTGAATTTCCTTCAAATTCTTTGTGCATATTATTAATTTAAAAATTGAAAGATGTGTAAAATTTAAGACAAGATCAATGGTTAAATCAATAGTTATCATGGTTTCAATTTGCTATTAGATTTGATTAGGCTTTGATTAGGATTCGACTAGGGTTTGTTAGGATTTGACTAAAGTTTGATTAAGATTATATTATAATTTATTTAGAATTTAAAATGTGAATAGGATTTGATTATGATTTGATTAGCATTTGACTAGGATTTGAATAGGATTTGATTATGATTTGATTGGGATTTGAATTAGATTTGATTATGACTTGACTAGAATTTGACTAAGATTTGACTAGGATTTAATTAGGATTTGACTAGGATTTGACTAGGATTTGATTAGAATCTGACTAGGATTTTTTAGGATTTGATTTGAATTTGACTAAGGTTTGATTAAAATTATATTAGAATTTATTTAGGATTTAGGATTTAATTAGGATTTGATTAATATTTGATTAAGATTTGATTAGGATTTGAATAGAATTTGATTATAATTTTTACTTTTAGTATTTAAAAATAATTTTCAGATTAATATTTCTTTTGGATTTTTATTAATTTTTCTTTAAGATTTTTTATTATATATTTATAAATTTTTTAGAAGTTCTTTAGGATTTTTGTGTTTCTTTTGTAATTAATTAAGAGTCTAATTGAACTTCTTTAATGGTTGAATATATATATATATATATATATATATATATATATATTATCTTTTAATTTTAATTTATATATAATTCTATTAGAGAGATTAGGACTTGTTGTACAAATTCATTTCATCTTCTACAGCTAGATACCTTGTGCATTCTCAAACAAGACTTCATGTGATACAGTATATTTGGTGAATCTGACATGAAAAACTTGAGGTGGAAGGTAATTGGATTTTTGATCTATTTGAATTATGGAGAAAGAAAATAAGAGAATAGAAGGAGGAGCTATGGATGGTATTTTAAGTGGAGCTATTATCAAGGACATACTTGTTAGAACCTTCTAAAATATTCTAGAAATTTCTTAGAACTCTTTAGAACCTTCCAGAGCCTTCTAACATCTTCCTAGTTGATAGAAGTTGCTTGAGAAGCTTCTTAGTTAGTAGAAGTTGCTTGAGAAGCTCCCTAGTTGGGCGTAGCTACTCTCTAAAAGCTTCCTCCTAGTTGCGGTAGTTGTCAGGAACTTCTTGGGACAGGTAAGTATATATATATTGGGAATGAGTATCAAGAGTTTTTCAATTTCAACAACATTATATCTCTTTGAGCTCTAGCTTACCTCTAGTATTATTTTTTGAACTCCATCCGATTAATCTACGCCATTTGAATTTTACTTAGACTTCAAAGTTTATATTTTCAAGGTCATGGATACTAGACTACTCACCTTAGATATCGAGTTGGTTCTCATATGGATTATCCCTCTTCTCACACAGACATCAGTAATGAAAGCCAGACACTCCTCTAAACTGATATCTTTTTGTCATAATATTGGTGTCTTATTCTTCTTAGAGAGAGTGAATTATCCCTCTTCTTGAAGGTCTTAAGGCGTTTTAGAGGTTGCGGAGTACCCTCTTCTAAACTAATATTTTCTCCTTGTAGAAACAATTACTTTCTTTTTCTTAGAATAGTTGGAGGTCAAGACATTAATATGAGTGAAAGTTTGGAGTCCAAGATAGATGCCATTATGAATGCTCTTGCTATGTTATCACAGAGAACTATGGTGATGGATGGAGTCTTTGCAAGACTTCATAATGATGGAGCATCCAGAATAGCACAATTTGGGCTTCATTAGCCTCGAGCTTCTACACCAGAAGAATCAGCTTTACCTGTGGTTCAACGAGAACCATTACTTCCACAACAAAAGGAACCTCGAATTAGCCTTCGAAACAAGTTTGATGGCACATGTTCCAAGTTTCAAGGTTTCATCAATCAAATCAAGTTAATAACAGCTCTACAACTTGAACGTTTTTTGACGGAGGAATCACGCGTTGGATTGGTTGGAACTTTGCTTACGAGACAAGCTCTATCGTGGTTTGCTCCTCTATTTGAAAAATTATCACCGATTTTGAACAATTTTGAGACTTTTTTGGAAGCATTTGGGGAGCATGACAAGGCTTGGTGGGCTACAACAAAAATTCGATTGCTGTGACAAGGGACATCGAATTTCAAGCAATTGGCATGCGACATCAACTGGGATGAAGAAGCATTGATGAGTCAATTCTACTGGGGTCTAAGAGACAATGTGAAGGATTTGTTGTTATCTCTTCTTGATCCACGAGCGCTCAACGAAGCCATTAGCCAAGCTGTAAAGTGCAATAACCGCCTATTTCAACATCGCCAAGACCAACGCTCCAGACAATATATAAATCATCATGGCACAATTATATCAGCAAGTAACCTAAATTCACAAGCAGAGACAGAGGACATGGAGATTGATGTGGTACGTGTCAAATCCCTCACTCCAGAAAAAAAGTAAACAGATGAGAAGGTTTAAGTGCTTATTACATGAGAAGGCCAGAGCTTCTAAACTATTGGAAGAAGTAAAATGGATGCGAAGATCGTGCAATGAAAGAGCACTTGAAATCAGAGGGTCATGATGCCCACTACGCTAGGAACCTTGCTACCGGACAAATCGTGTTCAGGTTCTTCAGACTATACCGGCCTGTTTTACAATTCCTTTGTCTTTTGGTCCTAAAAAACTAAAAACCTTAGCCTTATTAGATTCAGGAGCATCTGCTTGTTTCTTAGACTAAGAATTTGCTAAGCGTCACAAAATTCCCCTAGTACAAAAATTCAAACCTATTCACGCAGAAGTAATAGATGGACGACCTTTATTATCTGGTAGTATCACCCATGAATCAGAACCTATAGAAGTGACGTTTAAAGACCACAGTAGTTATATTATTTTTAACATTATTAGCACCTTGTCAAATCCTATTATTTTTGGTCTTTCTTGGTTGGAAAAATATAATCCATCCATAGATTGGAGGTTGCGGAGGATAACATTTTCCATAGAATAACCTGAGGACAAGCCTAGAAGAAGACTTCAAATCAAAAAATCCTTGTTCATTGGAGCAAGAATGTTTGTGAGATTATGCAAGGAAGGCACACCATTGATCATTTATGCGGCTCCAACTAGTGGAGAGCAGATTTCAACAGCAGGAATATCGGAAGAATACAAGGATTTTCAAAACGTGTTCCAAAAGAAGAATGCTGACATGCTACCAGAACATCGACCATATGATTGTGCCATAGAATTGTAAGAAGGAACACAACCGCTTTTTGGCCCAATCTACAACCTATTGCAGACGGAGTTGGCTGAGTTGCGGAAATACATTGACGAGAACCTAGCTAAGAACTTCATTTGTCATTCAAAATCGCCAACTGGGGCACCAATCTTATTTGTGAAGAAGAAAGATGGCTCACTATGGATGTGCGTGGACTATCGAGGTCTCAACAAGGTGACAAAGAAGAATCGCTATCCATTATCTTTGATCTCTAGTCTTCTGGGATAACTTG